>JBBPBX010000797.1:85520-117400 GCA_038048925.1 Garcialebias charrua
TATATATATATAGAGAGAGAGAGAGACAGAGAGAGACAGAGAGAGACAGAGAGAGAGAGAGAGAGAGAGAGCCTATAGGTAGGATAGGCAATTATTCGAGAAGTAATATACTCTAGTTTAAATCAAACAATACATTGGTTTTAGTAACAATATTTTGTCAGCAAAATATAATGGCTTGCTTTGTTATATTTAATCAAGTTCAAGTATAGGTTTTATTGTCATTCACATCACATGTGGCAAATGAGGTGGAACGAAATTGTGTACATAGTGTCCCAGTTACATCCAACAATGTGTTAATGCTAATGTGTTAATGTTTATTAATATAGATTCACAGGGATTTCAAAAGTATTTAATTACAATATTTTTAAAAGTTTTAATAGTTACGACAGTGAAATTTTCCATCGGATGATTACAACACCATTTTTAATATCCTTTTGTGCTTGTCAAGCATAATCAACAGTTATACTTCGCAAAATACATCCTAATACATTATACTGTATCAGACTTTTGTTCTTCTTCTTTCGGCTGCTCCCTTCTTCAGGGGTCGCCTCAGCGAACCAAGTCACATGTAGACTTGGCAATTATTTTTACGCTGGATGCCCTTCCTGAATCCTGACGCAGCCACAGACCACCAAGCTACCACAGCCCTCTGTGTGGAGCAGAGAGCTGACATCTAGGGCACCCGGGGGTTTAAGGGCCTTGCTCAAGGGCCCAGAGTGGGGAAAAGAGGGTGGAGACAGATGTGGGAGTTTCACCGTTCCCAACCACATTTGATGATGTCAGTCCGGGGAGCTGAACTGGCGACCTTCCGATCACAAGCTCACCTTCTCTATCCTCTGCGCCACTACTCCTCTCCTGTTATATCAAACCTAATGATTGCTAGTACATTAAAGAATATTAAACTGAGAAAATGCAGTTTTGATGGCACGTATGTTTTTAGTTATACACCATTAATTCATGTGTGCTCTAAAAATCTTAAAGCAGTAACTCATTTGGCGGTGACTGTTAGGGACAAGTTCTAATTTTTTGTTGTCTCAGCAACTATTGTTATGTCTAGTTCAGTTTATTCTGATGTACAGTATTTAGTATGTTTGTTGAACATAAAATGTACATTTTTATGTGGAGACTGTTGCAGGGTTGACAGACAGTTTTTTTATACGATGTGTGCTGTTTCCTGTAAAAGGAGTTGCCCACTGCAATCTGTTACGATGAATTAATGCCCAGGTAGTTTTATGTTTATTTTTTAGGTTTGTTCAAGTTTATTGTGTGTTTTGTGACCTAGTCTGGCTTTGGGTATCCTGCCTGTTCTGGTTCTCTGCAGGATTTCCTTGAGTTCTGTTGTATTGTATTATTGCTGCCACATCAGCTTTTTATTCTTTTCCACGTTGCTTATTTAATCAATCTTTGAATATTTTTTATTCAGGCTCCTTGTGTTTGTCTGCATTCCTGGATCCAAACTCACCTGCACCATGGCACAGACAGATAACACACAGTGCTCTAAGTATCGTCTGTCTGCATTGCCCATGTTAATGCACCTCAGAAAAATGTTCTTTACTGTCTTTCCCTCTCTTATAGAGAACAACAAATACAGCCAGAGGGTAAGAGTTTGAAATGGCTTTACTTGATAACAGCATACACATTTCTTTAGAATTACTGCAAAAGAGAAAAAGCCCCAATTTCTTCAAGCTGCTACATGTTGTTCAAAGTTTCAGCTAACACGAGTAGAACAGGAAATATGTGTGCAGAAGGAGGAAGGAAAGCTACTCAAGAAGGTCAGCCACAATTCAGTCTGCCCCCCACACACACTCTCCTGCAGGCCTGGTGTGTACTGTAATTACATTTCTGTGGAGGTGCACACCACAGGATGTAGGTACCCGAACACCCCGATGCAGAGGCATCACTCAGCCTTAAGAGCTTGTGTTTGCAGCTTAATTTAGAAGTGAGCAGAAGCAGGAGGAAATGGGCTTTGTTGCTTTATTAAAACAGAATTTCCAGCTGAAAGTCTTTCAGGAATCAGCAGCTCACTCTAGTTTCCAATCACAATAACTATCAAACTCAAACCGTGCTTGGCAAACATTCCTACATGCAGTTTATTACTTCATTATTGGCTTGAAAAACATTATTTACTGGTTGGAATGAGGCTTGTGAGTAGTTATTTGTTTTGAGGAGATCAGGCCCATCTGTCCTGTTTTGTCAGATGTGTAGACAGACAGATAAACAGTGAGAATATCTGTCTTCTAGCCTGTCCTTATCCCTTTTTGTGTGGTTCTTTATAGTAAACACTCCCATGTTGTGCACAGCCATGCCTGTAATTAAGCATATTCGAGGCTGATAACCCCGTTGGATCTTAAAGCATATACAAGGTTATCCAGCTGAAGTCGGCTTACCAAAGAACTCAGGGATCAGGAGTAAATGACGAGAGGATAAAGAGGTAGGGAAGTCACGAGGAGGGGTGCTCTGTTTCTTGTCTTACATTACTGAAGCCATAAGGGCTAGGTGCTTATTTATGGAGTCTTATTTTTGATCAGGACATGTCTGTTATCCCCCACATTAAAAACATTACTGTACTAGAACCACCTTCTTCCACCTGTGTAATATTGCCAAAATTAGAAACATACTGTATATTTTTAAAATTATGCAGAAAAATGCGTTTGTCACACCCTGGACTATTGCAATGGTTTGTTATCTGGGTGTTCAAATACTTATTTCAAAAGTCTTCAGTTAATCCAAAATGTTGTTGCCAGAGTCTTACTTGGAGTTGAGAGATCATCTCCCTCCAGTTTTAGCTTCTCTCCATTGGCTCCCTGTCAAATCCAGAATAGAATTCTAAATCTTACTTCCAAAGGTGGGCGCCAGACCGCTGGGGAGCGCTAAAGCACTAATCCGCTTATAGCGTACCTAAACAATTTGTTAGCTTTACAGCAGATTGACTAACTTTTATAATTCATAAGTGGATTTGCGCTATTTTTATTTAAAATGCAGTACCGCTAATAACTAATTATCTATCAGTAAAAACGAAAAAACTTATTTACGGGCTCTTAAATCAACCGGACGACTGCTAACAGACCATATCCTGTCAGCGCCGGATGTGGTCCGTGACAAAAAAGCGTCCCCCCCCTCAGTCTCTTGGCTAGAGAGAGTGCAGTTAGCAGCCAGTGTGTTACTCTGCAGCCTTATTGCTTGTTTTCAAAGAGTCAGACGAAGAGTTTTTAACATGGAGGGTGAACTTATGGATGTTTCTCAGCGGCCTACGCGACGCGTCTGGATTAAAAAAAGTAGTTCGCCATTTGCCCTCTTCAAAATGGCGGCCGCGACGGCCACAGAAGCTAAGGACTTTCCAAGAAAACACGGTAAAAACAATTATTTCTTTGCTGAGAAAAAATATATTTCTTAGCTGACTTTAAGTCAGCTAAGAAAAACCTTGTGCTATAAAGTCAGTGACTTTATAGCACAAGGTTTTTCTGAGCTTAACCGGTTCAAATGGTCAAATCTGCTGGATTTAAAAAAGTAGTTTGCCATTTGCCCTGTTCAAAATGGCGGTTAGCGTGTTAGCATTAGCGTCCGCTAGCATTGCTAATACATAAGTGCTTTTGAAATTGCGGACCTAAATAAATTAATAAGTGCTTTAGAAATAGCGGAACTAATTTTTGGATTAGCGCTGCCCAGCACTGCTTACTTCTAATCTACAAAGCCCTCAACAACATAGCTCCATCTTATATTCGACATCTTATTGTTCCAAATTTTCCTAACAGAGCACTTCACTTTCAGACTGCAGGTTTACGTGTGCTTCCTAGAGTTTCCAAAAGTAGAATGGGAGGAAGATCTTCCAGTTGTCAGGCTCCTCTCTTGTGGAAACAACTTCCAGTTTCTATCAATGAGACTGACACATTGTCCAGTTTTAAGACTGGGATTAAGACTTTCCTTTTTGATAAATCCTATGGTTAGGGCTTGCTTATTATGCTGCTATAGGCTTAGACTAGTGGAGGACAAATTGACTTCATTTTATAAAATGAATTGTTAAAATTTAATTGTTCTCATTTAATATTATTTCTGTCTTAACATGTGATTCTTGACCTGAAATTGTGTATCTGTTCCTAACAAACACAGCTGGCTGAAGCAGATGGTCGCCTGTCCTGAGCCTGGTTCTGCTAAAAGTTTCTTCTTCACAAGGGAGTTTTTCCTTTCCACTGTCGCCTTCATGCTTGCTCAAGATGAGAGTCTGCAACAAATTAGACTCAAAGCAGTCTGCTCCTCAGATAAATAGTGTTATTAACTTACTTTTAATGTATATAAATGTTTCTGTTCAGTGTCCTGAGATGATTTCTGTTGTGACTTGGCGCTAAATAAATAAACCAAATTTAATTTAATTTAATTTATGACAAACAAAAAACAAAAATTTAAGAAAAAAAAAGACTTTTAATGCAATAGAGAAAAGATTATTGCAAAACAACAGCCAAACTATTTCTATAAATTAAGTGAATATTTTTTCTGTGAGTCTTATCTGTGTATGCGTCTGCAACAGCAGGAAAATGCACAACAAGCCAAACAATCAACATTTCACATCAAAACAGACAAGAAGCTTGTTTCAGCTGATCATTTCAGCTTCTACTTTAAGCAATCTTTCTACTGTGAAGTATGCCTGAACTGTAAAACTCCAAACAGCCTGGATTTTCTCATGCGTTCTATCAACATCTCCATTGATCTCAAATATATATATTTTTGTATTTTTATTTTTGCAGATTTTGTGTAGAGTCATGTTCTATTTTTAAAAAAGTCATAGCATCCTATAATTGGTTCAGATGCACAGTTTCATGTTTAATTTGTATATTTTATTTCAATGATGTGCAACAAAATACAGGACAAAACCTTAGACCAGGATGGTAATCAGAGTCCCTTATTTCTTAGGAATTAACACCATTATTGGAACTCCAACAGTTCTTTATTATATTTTAATGATAAAATGCATAATGCTTTTTTAATATGTGGAGTACTTTTATTTTTTACAAAGGAAACAACCTTTTCTTTATTCTCAGATTAAAACATTTGAATAATGTGTCAGTAAATGTGTGTGCATGGGGATTCTGGGGTTTTCATTCACTATTGCAGATTCTGAGTGGCAGGATGGAGCCAATTACCACCAGCTGCCTTCCAGCTCATGAGGGTCTACAAGACTTCAGGCCGTGCAGATCCATCAGTCTCCACTGGAACATTGTCCAAATTATGGTACCATGTCCGACCCCAGTGAAACCTAGTCTCCTTGTGTTTACACTAACCTGTGCTCTCTTTGATTCTTCTTAGCTTCTGTTATCAGATCTTCACCTCATAGATCTGCCTCTGTAACATGACTGTAGGTTTAATTGACCATAAAATGGCAGACTGCAAAGACTCGGACTTTACAAAAAGAAGGGTTTGTTTATTTACAGTGTGGGCGTCAGGTATTTGACGGCGGAGGGAAATAGGACAAGGTGAGTATGGTAAGTTCAGATTTTTCCAGTCAACATAGATTATTGTTTGTAGAGTTGTCTTACAATTGGTTGTATTGCAGGCCATGATGGAGAGGGGGAGACACAAGCCGTTTTCGCATTGGCCAGCCCTCCCCGGCTCTCCCCGGCTCCACCCTGCTTCTAACCCGGGTTCGGCGTGTTCGCATTTTCCTTTTCCGCCCAGGATCCGCCCTTCTGGAACCATCTCCACCGTGGTTCTTATCGGGCCGAGCCCCACGGACCCAGTTTGACGTCATGTACTGCTCACATTTGATTCGTTGTTTGCAGCAGGGGCGGGACTCATTCAAACAACAACCTCAGCGCGAGCTGATTTCATTAATATTTAACTACAGAAACCCCTAAAATAATTGTTAGCTGAATTAGTGTTTCTGAGTTAAATTTTTGTTAATGACTGATTACAATTCAGCTTATGTTAGGACGTAAATAACACGAAGCGCGCACCCATTTCCGCCTTTCCGCGTGACCTGAATGTCATTAAAATATAACTAATATTGTCTAACTCTTGCGCGCAGCCAGGGTTTTAAAATATAACTAATAATCTCTAACTTCTACGTGCAGCTAGAATGTTAAGAGGATTGAATGGTATATAGGTAAAGTGGACACCTAAAAATCCAGTCCGGCTGTAGCTCAGAGCGTTCGCCAACTGCTATTAAACTCTTTTATCTTGACCGGGTGAAGCGGGTTCGCTTCCCACCTGGTACGAAGTAATTTTACTTTTTTTTTTATTGGAGTAAATAAAAAGGAGTTGTGTTAACCAAACAAACTCCTTTTTATTTACTCCAATAAAAAAAAAGTAAAATTACTTCGTACCAGGTGGGAAGCGAACCCGCTTCACCCGGTCAAGATAAAAGAGCTTAATAGCAGTTGGCGAACGCTCTGAGCTACAGCAGTGGACTGGATTTTTAGGTGTCCACTTTACCTATATACCATTCAATCCTCTTAACATTCTAGCTGCACGTAGAAGTTAGAGATTATTAGTTATATTTTAAAACCCTGACTGCGCGCAAGAGTTAGACAATATTAGTTATATTTTAATGACATTCAGGTCATGCGGAAAGGCGGAAATGGGTGCGCGCTTCGTGCTGTTTACGTTCTAACATAAGCTGATACATAAGCTGATTTGTAATCAGTTATTAACAAAAATTAAACTCAGAAAAACTAATATATGTATTCAGCTAACAATTTTTTTTTAGGGGTGTCCTCTCTTAAAACACTGTAAGCGTGCACACAAGAACACTCCACCCACGTCAAGTGAACACCCCACCCACTTCAAGAGAACACCCCACCCACTTCAAGGCTTGCTCTCTACATAATGCGTAATGAACGCAGGCGGGCCAGTTTGGGCTCTGGGCAAACCAGGGGCGGCTCGGGCCATTGAGGGCTGGCCAATGCGAAAACGGCTACAGAGTCCAAGTCATTGCGACGATTGTGAAGGAGAAGTTCAGAGAGGTGAGTATGAAGCAGGTTGTGTGGTGTAGTTCCGAGTTGGGTTTAAGTTGACTTAAATGGTGTGCAGGTTTGGTGATCCAGACAAAGCCAAGGAGCCAGCAGGAAGTCGGGGAGACATGGCAGAGCAGAACTGGACAGACAGGCAAAATATCAACAAGGTCAGTCGGTTTAACAAGTTCAGGTTTCAAGCTGTTGCTCAATCTCAAGGCAATTAATGCTCGAACATCTGGCAGTGAGGTTTGAGTGCAGATGTACTGGTCAGGAATTAGGTGCAGGTGTCATTGATTAGATGATTGCCAGCTGTGGAAGAAGGTGGTTATGGCAGAAGACTACAAATCCCACACTCAAGTCAACTCCTGGTCTCTATTTCCTGAGTCCTCCTTTGATCAGTCCCTTAGAACTACCATCTACAAAAACCGATAACCACTAAGTTGTTTACGGCTTGGTGGGGGAACAGTGTGCTGGAGCTACTCTGACTGATGAAGCCCTCTGGAGTGAGGGTGAAACGTTTCTACTACAAATAAACTGTCCAGATGACCTGATTGAGAATTATCGGATTTGATACCTGGATTACTGAGCATGAACTTTCTTGTCTTGAACCACTTTGGCTGTGGCTGCCTGCCTGGGAGGAGTCAACAAGGGACAGGACGGCCTCCAGAAACCATCTTGGCTCCTGCAAACTGGTTGGTCCACTTAAGTTGTTTACTTGGTGGGGGAACAGTGTGCTGGAACTACTCTGGCTGATGAAGCCCTCTGGAGTGAGGGTGAAACATTTCTACTATAAAGAAACTGTCCAGATGACCTGATTGAGTATTATCGGGTGTTTCACTACAGTTTTCAGAGATTCAGTGAAAAGGTATATCACTGGGACAGTTTCAGAGACCAGGGTCTGGTAGGGTTTGGTAGGGCAGCACGGTGGCACAACTGGTAGAGCTGCTGCCTCTCAGCGAGAAGGTTGCCGGTTCAAATCCCGGTCCGGGGCCTTTCTGGGTGGAGTTTGCATGTTCTCCCCGTGCATGCGTGGGTTTCCTCCGGGTACTCCGGTTTCCTCCCACAGACCAAAAAACATGCTTGTTAGGCTGATTGGTGACTCTAAATTGACCCTAGGTGTGAGTGTGAGAGTGGATGGTTGTTTGGTGTGAGTGAGACAGGTCCCTCTTGTAAATGAGTCCCCGTGACTCAACGAGGCTAGCCTGTATAAATAAAGGTTGAATGAATGAATGATATATGTATGTATGTATGTATGTATGTATGTATGTATGTATGTATGTATGTATGTATGTATGTATGTATGTATGTATGTATGTATGTATGTATGTATGTATGTATGTATGTGTAAAGGATATAGAGGAGGTCAATATTAAGCTGACCTCTTTACCTTAATTAATTTACTTATTCAGATTGAATAGTAATTTCACGGATTCTTTTCTTTTTCAGTTTACCCAATATTTCTGTGATCTTTATGATGGATAAATAAATAAAGCCATAGAGTGACAATGGACACGTTAACTTAGTTGGTATGCCAAAGACACTACCATTTATTTAGAATAAATCAACTAAATTAACACCATTACACTTGATTGACATGATTTCACTTTCTTTCAATTTAATACGTCAGCACATTTAAATTGTAACAACAGACATAAATACAGGATGTCATTATACTTAGTCTGTGGCTCAGTCTTAGCTTAAAATTAGTTACCAGCTTAGAAATGGAGATGGAGAAATTTAAGAAGGAGAGGTTAAAGGAGAAAGTTATTTATCTTGAGTGTAACCAGAAATGACACTTTGCATCCGACTTCTGCTAAATCCAGGTACGTTTGTAAACAGCTCTTTACCTTGAAGACGACTAGTCTTATAAGGAGATGGTACCAGCCTTTCAGGCGTACAGAATCGTTGCAGGTCCAGTACGTCCGAACCGGTTCTCGTTTACGTGTCAACGTCTCCTGGGATCCGCGTCGGTCATCAGAAAATGCGTCAGCTCCTGGCCTCTGACTTCAAGATAACTTATTCCAGGAAGGAATAAGCAAAGTTTGAGCTTACGCTCGTTCGAAGTGGACTCATAACAACATGTTATTAGTCCTTAACTGGATGACGTGTCCTTAGCGTGTGACTAAACGTCCATCCAGCTCTTTGGGAAAGTTCACATCTCTTGAAGTTCCCAGCAGACTCAGTCTCTTCCAGCTTAGCTTAGAACTTTAAGAAAAACTCGGAGGCTTGTCTCTTTTTGATTGGTTCAGAAGAAACAGTCGAGGAGTTCACTTGCTGTTATCACGACCCAAGGTTACAGCCAGCAGCAGAGGAAATGTTTAGGAAAAGACAGACTCATAGACTCCAAGAGGGAAAATACTTGGATTAGCGTCTTAACACTTCTCGAACAAATCTGCAAATCACAATAACACATAAAATTCACTCTGATACCATTATATGGTCAAGTAACACAGCAATACTCCATATTAAAAGAATAACAGCATATAACATATATCATGAAAATGACAAAAGTTATTCTTTTGATTACATTAGAATAAAATCAAAGATAGAAATAGTCTCTTTTGGTGACTATGTTCTCAGATTACAACTAATGGAATGATTTGTAGTAAATGTCTTGCTTTACTGAAAGGTCAGTAAAGGTCATCTCTGGAACAGTTCAAAAACCTTAGTTTGACCCTGGGTAGGTCCACTACATCTCCCCCCTTTTGGAAGCCATCGCCAGTCTTTGGGGATGGGGTCCAACACGAACGGAAACCATGAACTGTCTCTGATCTTGAAGTAATCAAGCAAGTGGAAAAGAAAAATCAAAAATTATAATCCCATAAAGTTTTTGGAACTTCCATACTGTTCTGAGGTAATCCCATTGCAGAAAGCTTTTAATCCCTTGGAAAACTGAGTCTGTTAACTCTTGGAAAACAAAGTCTGTGATCCTTTGGAAAACAAAGTCTTATAATCCACAGCGGTAATTCCACAGCAGTAATTCCATATCGATTAGAGTTGGTGATTTCGTCAGCAACAATTGTTTTTATAATCAGCATGTAGAGGGGATCCCTCGATTGAAGCAGAGGAGGCGACCCTTGGATGAAGGTTGAAGACCAAGCGTTGGAGCTGCAGGTCCCCACATCGAAGGTTGTTGGCTGGTTGGCTTCCAGTCAGTGCCACTCTGGTTCTATGTGTCATGCAATTATGTGGTTTTTAGGTGGGCTTATGATTGGGATTTTACATTAGGCCCTACCTATATGCACCTGGTATGTAAGCTATCATGGTTTAGATCAGCTACAATTACCAATTAAGGGGTGGATCAATTCTGTAAAATTAGATATAGGGATCTATACCTATAAAATTTTGGAGGGCTTCTGTAACGAAGGCCTCTAATTCCAAACTATTCCTCCATTCATTACTTAGTTTAGGTTAAACTAAAATAAAAAAATGAAATATAGTTTGATCTAAATGTCTGTTGTCTTTTAGACGAACGACGTAGGATTTGGTATTCCTAATAAATTTTGAAGTCTATGGCGAGACTCATCAAAATGAATAGATAATCTAGAATAGAAACGATCGAATCGGTTCAATTTAGAAATTGTGAGACCAGTGTAGTTTATGGTACCTTGAGTAGCTTTAAACTACATTGACTCTTCGACGATTGAGATTTAACAAAACGAACTGCATGTTGGCATAGTTAAATCCATATCATTCATTAACCAATGTTAATACAAAACCTTTTTGGCTGGGAGTGTTCAGAACCAAAACAATATCTCAACTAATGACAACAGTAATGACTAAACAACAAGGAAACAACGTTTCACTGCTTCGACACACTCTTGTCGTCAGATTCCAAAGTGCAACACACAAGAAAAACAGGTCTCAACTTTATGACCGAGGTCAAATTAAATCTCGTGGATTTAAACGGTTGTTAAGGTTAGTTTTTTGTTGTGGGTTTTAGGCTTAGCGTTTCTAAGTTCAAGTTGGACAATGCGACTTATAGGGTGGAAAATACGGTAGTTTAAACCTGATTAGTTTATTTACTAACTTGTGTTTGGACGACCTTATTATCCCATGAAGTCGGTGAGTTTGTGAGATCTTTGTCTTTTGTGGAGTCATTGAACGCCTTGTAAGGTTTGATCTGATTTCGATGTACCCATTTAGCAATTGGCTCTTTGCGGCCTTTGCTGATTTTGATTTCGTAGACGACTGAGGACACTTTGTCTGTTATCAGATGAGGTCCAGTCCACCTGGGCATCAGTTTGCGGGCGAGAGTTCCGGTCTCGGACCCTCCTTTCCCGGTTGCTGGGGCGAACGTATAGTACCAGACTCTGTCTCCCACTTGGAGTTCATTGTGAGAGGCCTTCTGGTCATAGTACGCCTTGCGTCCTTCAGCGGATTTTTCCAGGTTTTTCTGGGCGAAAGCAAAAGTGTTTCTGAGGTGTACATTCAAATCTTTCATGTATTGTTGTGTAGTGTAGGCTGTCGCCATGGCGGCGTCGCCTGGTTGGTACAACAGGTGTAGAGGGAGAGTCATTTGTCGACCGGTCATCATCTCGAAGGGAGAGATGCCAGTTGATGTGTGTGGAGTGGCTCTTATGGCCATGAGGACCAGAGGGAGTTTCACATCCCAGTCCTTGTGGTTTGCAGCCACGTATTTCTTCAAAATACTCACCACAGTTCTGTTTGCTCTCTCTACTTGGCCTGAAGCCTGTGGGTGGTAGCCGACATGAAAGTTGGCCTTGACGCCTAGCGTCTTCCACAGTTCTTTCATCACTTCACCTGTGAAGTGTGTACCTTGGTCTGAGTTCACCCTAAGGGGAAGTCCAAACCTTGAGAATATATGATTCATTAACAACATAGCAGTGGTTTGTGCTGTGTCGTTAGGAGCTGGTAGGCATTCTACCCATTTGGTAAATGCACAGGTTACCGTGAGAAAATATTTATTTCCTCTAGAGCTCTTAGTGAGTGGTCCAACCCAGTCGATCTGGAGGTCAGACCATGGGAATGCAATGCCTCTGCTTTGCAGTGGTGCTCTGTGAAGTGGTCTGGTTGGCTGAAACTGGCCACAGACCACGCACCCTTCAATGTAGTCCTTGACATCCTTTTTCATTCCAGGCCAATAGGCAATTTGTTTTAATGCCGTCAGCGTGGCTTTATCTCCTTTGTGTCCTGCGGACGGGAGATCATGGGCATGAACTAACATCACCCCCCTTTGGTCATGGGGAACCACGAACACAGGTGAGGACGTTGGTCCATGAGCGAAAGTTAAGATGCCCTTGATTAGTTTTAGCTGTTTGCGCAACTGATAGAGGACTTTAAGGTCTGGGTCGGAATCCAGGTCGTCTTTAGACGGAGTGTTTTTGTCTGGATCAGTCAGGTACAGTATCATGGAGTTGATAGCAAGATCCGACTTTTGTAGTTGGATGATGTCTGGGTCAGTCAGTGCAGGTCGTACAGAGACTGCGTTGTCAGCAGGTCTGGCTGCGGCCTGTGCACGTGTGACTGCCATAACCTACAGTTGTGGTTTGGCAGAGTCTTGATTAACCAGGAGGGGTCGAAGGACCATAGAGGACCTTCGTCGGCTCCTTCTTTGGCTAAGGAATCTGCAATGTCATTGTAGTGCTTGTCATCGCCTGGGACTCTAGAATGTCCTGGAACTTTCTTCCAGTAGATCTGTAAGTCGTGTGATGTCACCAAGTGATCACATGCCATGAAAAGCTCTTTGTGTTTGACCACTTTTCTGTCGCTTGTTAGGAAACCGTTCTGTTTCCACACAGCGAGGTGACAAGCGAAACTCAAACGAGCATAGTTAGAGTCAGTGCAGATGACTAGCATCTTGATGGAGCGGTCTACTACCATCTGGAGAGCTATTAGGATTCCTGCAATCTCAGCGTACTGAGATGTCTGAGAGCCCAATTTGCTGTTCCTGGTCTTGGAGGAGGAACCCCTCCAACACCTGCTCTACAGATTTTGTCGCGGAGGAATGAAGATCCATCCACGTACAATGTTGTCATATCTTTGCAGATATTGTCATCAAAGAAGTGGTGATTCGGGTCTTCAGTTACTGGGGGTTTTACCTCAACCGGCGGCTGGGTGGCTGGTACATCTTGTGTACACTTTTGGCAGATTGCCAAGTCCGTCCCCAGATGTGACTTCTTGTTTTGACCATAACGTATGTCTAGGTTAAAACTTTGAAGCGCCATGAGCCACGTTGCAACACGTGAGTTTGTTACCACACCATCTCTGATGCGTTCACTGTTAAGAAAAGTCACTGGCTGGTGTTGTGTTTCCACAATTATTTTCTGTCCACCAATGTAGCTGGAGAAATGTTTTACTGCCCACACTGTGGTCAGTAGAGCTTTCTCACAGTCTGAGAATCTCAACTCGGGGCCTGCCATCGTCTTGCTGGCGTAGGCCACCACACGCTTGTCTCTGTCGTGTATCTGGTACAGACCTGCACTTATACAATGAGCTGAGAAGCCCACTTCCAAGTAAAACTCTTTGTTGTAGTCTGGGTAGACTAAACATGGGGCTGACTTGATCCTGTTTATAAGAGCGTCCATTGCCTGCTGCTGTTTGTCAGTCCAGACAAATGGAACGTCTTTCTTTAGGAGTTCAGTCAGTGGCTTTGCAAGGTCTGCATAGTTTTCTATGAACTGGTTCGAGTAGTTACACACGCCAAGAAAACTTTGTAGTTCTTTGAGATTGGTGGGGACTTTGAGATTGTCAAGGCCTTGGGTGCGAGTCAACTGTGGTTGTACTCCGTCTGGACCTACGAGTAGGCCAACGTAGTCCACCTTGGTTCTGCACCACTGGCATTTAGACAGTGATATTTTAGCACCAGCAGTTGTCAGCTGATTCAGAACGTGGTCGATCTCAGCCAAATGTGAGTCCAGTGTTGGCTGCCTCAGAAGGACATCGTCCACGTAAATCAGTGTCCCACGCTCATGGGCGTCTGGACATGCTTTGTTCAAGAAGATGTTGAACTCCGCAGGTGAGTTAGCGTAGCCAAAGGGACACCTGGTAAAAGTGTATTGTCGGCCACCAAAGGTGAAAGCTAGTTTGTATTGGTCCTCGGCGCGCACAGGGATGGTCCAAAAACCAGAGGCGACGTCGAGGGTCGAGAAGTACTTACCATTGGTGACCTTGGGCAGTTCCTGTTGGAGCTGGGTCATTGGCCACCGTGATAAGGGGACTTGTTTGTTTAGCTTTCTGTAATCAATTGTGAGTCTCCACTTTCCATTTGGTTTTAACACTGGCCATAAAGGCGCAGAGTAAGTGCTGTTACAGTATCTGATGATACCATTCTTTAGGAGGTTATCAAGGATTTCCCTGATAGGTTGATGTGCTGCCAGAGGAATCTTGTACTGTCTGACAAATGTGGGTGGAGCTTCGGGCGGGGTTGGGATGCTCACTGAGTGGAGCGTGGTTAACCCACAATCCATTGAATCAGTTGAAAATGATTTCTCATATTTTAAGAGAACTTGACGTATAGGGATGGGAATTGATAAGAAATTATCAATATCAATGTCGTTATTGATGTCCTTTATCGATTCAATTCCTTATCAATTCTGTTATCAATTCTCATTTGGGTAAAAAAATATAGTAAACCATTTGAATAATAAACGAATAATATAGGATAGAGTTTCCGGAAAGGCCTTGGTTGGCTGCATTTTCCTTTTGCAGTTAGAACTTGGCAGTCACTTTTAGTTGTGTTGGTGACGTTGTGGTTCACTTTCTACTTTTCTTGTAGGACACATACTTCTTAGGTAGACTTTAGTTGGGTTATTTTTATTTATTTATTTATTTTGTCCTGTTTATCTCCTGTCCACGCTCCAGCTCAGTAGGTGGCGGTAATGCACCTTAAGTTGTTTGCCAACCGCCATTAAACTCCACCTAGAAGAAGAAGAAGAACTCGGGGCTAACGTTTATGCTACACTGAAAAAAGTGTGATTGGGGTTAAGTAGTATCTAATAGGCCACTGATAGTAACTGTTACTCAGTAAAAATGCATATGCATGGTTTTAATTCAGTGTAAGCAAAATTCAACATTTTTGAGATGTTAAGTAATTTAAATTTACTTATATTTTTTTACGGTAAAATAAGCAACTATATCTTTAGCATATTTTAATAGAAAAATATTAATAAGCAACTATATCTTTAGCATATTTTAATAGAAAAATATGAGTATCCTAAAAGATTTTTAAAGATCGTGTAAAGTGAATTTCAACATTTTCTTCAATAAACATTATAAATGTCGTAATTGTAATCTTGTAAATGAGTAAAAAGTCTCAAAATTGTAGCTCAATTAATTTTGGAGTTATAGATCAAACTGTGTATAAACACATTTCTCTTTCAGGATTTTTTAGGCGTGGTTTAAATGTGACCGCGTTTCGTCACGCGGTCACAAGCCCCACCCCCTGCAGCTCCAGCCGTTATAAATGCGTTCTTCGGTGGAGCCGTTCACTCGCTACCGACCGTCTCCCTCCAGTACTGGCGTGCTGCTGGAGCGACCACATGCCACCTGCACCTCCGCGCACCTCCGCCCCCCCCCCCGCGCGCGCGCGTGTGTGTGGCGATCAGACCCCGCATGCATGTGACCGGGTCGCGCGCGCGTGTGTGTGTGTGAGTGAGAGGCGATCAGACCCCGCATGCATGTGACCGGGTCGCGCGCGCGCGCGTGTGTGTGTGTGTGAGTGAGAGGCGATCAGACCCCGCATGCGATGTGACCGGGTCGCGCGCGCGCCCGCGTGTGTGTGTGTGTGTGTGGCGATCAGACCCCGCATGCGATGTGACCGGTTCGGACCGCGAGTCCGCTCATCTTCTAAAATAGCGCTGATTATAACAGCGGAGTTATGTGTCCTCAACTTTAAAAACATAACCAGAGTTGTTAGTGCACTAAAAACAGCGTAACTCTTGGAAAAAGGAGCTGCTGGAAGCCAGAACTCAGATAAAAACAGAGCAGGTGGATCTCTGCTTCCCCCGTATGCCTCCCCACACAGCTCAGCTCTGAAGGGGGCTGGACATGGCGCAGTACAGCGCTGAAATCACGCCCACGTGCGACACGCCCCCAGCGTTCTAGAGCAAGGCAAAATCATGTTTTTTCATGATTTTTGAGACTTAATTTTATAAGGAAATCAATGTTTTTAATCAGTCAGATTTATATGGGTGATTAATAACACATATTTATGCTGTGTGACAAAATAAAAACACAAATTTAATTTCACTTTACACGGTCTTTAAATCTAATAGATTTTACTAATTAAAGCACTTTGATTTTAATTACTCTACACTTCTGCCATCTTGGCTGCACATTCTGCCATGTGCACACACAT
Organism: Garcialebias charrua; assembly: GCA_038048925.1. Taxonomy (NCBI): domain Eukaryota; kingdom Metazoa; phylum Chordata; class Actinopteri; order Cyprinodontiformes; family Rivulidae; genus Garcialebias; species Garcialebias charrua. Next base: position 101,784 of record JBBPBX010000797.1, read on the forward strand.
GCTTCAGAAGTGGACTGGACCATCCATTTTGTCAGAGGTAAGACAATTCTTTGGAATGTACAATAAAATTTTGAACAACAGTGTATAGTATTTTTGAGAAAAAAGCTCTAAACAATGTTTTAAGTCAAAATTAGATAAGTAATGAGCACTGTAATCTGTATTTTAAGCAAAATGGCATGAAGTAGAGGCTCACTTTGTAAAGCTTTACAGTTGTTCCTTTACTTCGGCAGATCAAGAACGTCTTGCACTGTAAGTAAACTGTTAATATGCGCTTATTTTAGCTGATGGAAAGCGGGTTAATATATATATCAGTCTATTTGCTGATTTTTAGTAACATTATGTGACAGTGAAATGGTCAGTCAATTAAATATTCAGTCCTGAGCATTTTTTTTGTACATTTAGAATTGTTGTAGGAGCTGTGTATCGTAACTGGTAACAAGAGCTGGCTGTTTGCGGCGTAAATAAAGTTTATTTCTGGCTGCAGTAGACGCCATGAGTCTGCTAACTAGCGTGCTAGCTAGCGAGCACGCAGTCTCCCTTGGGATTAATAATAAAGAATCAAATAGAGAGAGGCTCTGAAAACATTAATCTGATTATTGAAAATTCAAGGAAAAAGTTGATACAGGGGCTAAGTTTTTATTTAACGATTATTTCGATAGGATTTTACAGCCTTTCACTGACGCTTTTCCTGTTCGGCTTGAAGCGCCCGGACAGAAAAAGCTGTGACACAAATACGTAATAAAGAATCAAATAGAGAGAGGCTCTGAAAACATTAATCTGATTATTGAAAATTCAAGGAATAAGTTGATACAGGGGCTAAGTTTTTATTTAACGATTATTTCGATAGGATTTTACAGCCTTTCACTGACGCTTTTCCTGTTCGGCTTGAAGCGCCCGGACAGAAAAAGCTGTGACACAAATACGTAAGTGCGTGGTGACGTAGATCTCGCAGCTTCCAGCAGGCGGTAGCAGGCTAGGCTAACCTCAGACGAGCGTAGTTTTCACTTCAAACGAGTGCCCATGTCCGTCAGAATGTGATTGAACAAAGTTTCACAAGCGAAGAGAAAGAGATGACATCACTGATTAGAGAGGAAAGACTAATTTGTCAGTGTGGAAGTGTTTTGGCTTTCTAAGGTCTGTTAAAACTGCTGGTTTCTGCTGCAGTGAGGTCCTACTTGGTCTCTTTATGCTTCAAAACATGACACACAGTCGTTCTAACTAGCGGTGGGAATGTGAAATAAACTTCCTGGATAACGAGGCAAGGTTGTCCAAACGAAGTTCAAGTTTAAAAGATTTAATGAATCTTGCAAGATTGAGAACAGAAAATACACAGGCACTAAAGCTGTCTGGCTCTGCTCTGAGCTCAGGGAGTAACACAGCATGGATTAAAACCCTCGTATAGGAGGAGCTAATTTGGGGAGGGGTTGAGGGAGGAACAGGGTGGTACAATGGGAGGAACGAGGAGGTGCTTATCTATCACAAGGTGGAAACTTCTGATAACAAATGGAAAATGAGCATTCAGCACTTTCTTATAATGCAACAGTGTTTTTAGACTAACACGAGAAGGTCACAGTTTGATCAGCAGATAAAATGAGGAACATGACATTAAAATGAGGAACATGACATTAAAATAAGGAACAAAACGGTTGGTTTCGCACAGATGGTCACAAGATGCACAGAGTCAGCAGAGCACAGAGTCAGCAGATCACAGTTTCTTAAATGCAGAGTCATTTGGAGTGCATGATTCTTAACATGAGGTGAAAAGTTTAATACATGAGTTTAATTATGAGTTTAATACCTGAGAGTGTATGATTTTACTTTACAATTCCCTGCTTTTGTTCCGTCAGGAACAACTAAGATAATACAATTCACAACAACAACAAAATCAATCATTTGTAATACAAGCAAAATCAAAATCAAAATTATCAATCAATCCTAAAGGTAATGTTACTCAAGAAAATCACAGTGTTATTAAATCACATGTTATGCCTCCCCAGGCCTAACTGGATGATCTGAACTTGTGCAGGAAAACCCCGGTGGCAACGATGTAGAGGTGCTTGGGGATAAAAGCTGCACAACACCCCGGCCCCACGGCGGCGACCAAATCTGGTGTCCATATCATCCTTACATTCAGTTGATCTATAAGAGAAGAAAAAAGTATGAGACTCTCAAAATAAAACATCAAATTACATGTGTCTAATAGACTTTCCATGCAACCATCATTAACTAGAGATAGAATTAGCAAGTAGCTGTTTTTTGTGCAGGGTAAAGACCTGCAAATAATGTGGCAAGCAACAGTCATGTTCAAAAACAATTGAAGACTGAACAATTGAGGATTAAAGTACAAAAGAGAATAAATGAACAGATGATATGTAATTTAATCAGGATAAAATGTAATCAAGTAAAAATCAGCAAATAAAAGTCAAATCAACATCAATAAAACAAAAGAAAAACAAGCATTAAAGAGACACGTATCTTTAATTCAAAAAGTGATAGCCGTAGTATACATGAGCCTCTCTCTTAGCTGGATTGAGTTGGTTCACATTTTCAGGATGCAGGTACCATGTCATGAGACCTATCAGTGTCAGTCCCACAATGACTAGAATATAGCAAAGCAACTCTTTCATCCCAGTGAATGTTCTAGGTGAAACAGTTTGTTTTAAAGTTGTGCGTGGGATGCGTGTATCGAGCATTGTCTTATCTTTTCTGTCGTTGTCAGGAGTTCTTCTAAAGCAGTGTCTCCTGCGCGTGTAGATCCCTCGGTGGTATCAAATCATTCAGATTCCGATACTTGCTGCACCCCTGTTGGCACCCAGCATTTAAAGCTCTGGTGCTCTTTTCCTCTGGGATGATTAAACTCGTTCTCCTGCCAGTGGGTCCTTTGTTGGTGACCTGGTACCTCGGAACAACTTGCAGTGGGCGGCGTGGATCCAAGTAGCTCTCTCAGCGACTTTCACGGCCGTGTGGGTCACGAGCAATACCTGGTAGGGTCCGGTCCACCTGGGCGAGTTCCAGTGTTTCCTCCTGAAAGATTTAACCATAACAAAGTCTCCAGGAGTTATGTTGTGTAACTTTACCTGAGTTGGGCTGGGTAGCCCTCCCTGGACTTGCTCTCTGATGGATTTAAGGTGGTTAGTCAGATTAATGCAATACGTCAGCATGTTGTGATCACAATGTTTTAGATCACTAGTTGAGATTGGTCCCACGCCCATGTTGGGTGGAGCCGCAAAAAGGATTTCAAATGGGCTGAGGTTATGCTTAGCTCGTCTCCGCATGCGCAAATATGTTAGTGCAATCGGCAAACAAGACACCCAGTTAAGTTTTGTTTCTTCACAGATCTTAGACAGTTTGTTTTTTAATGTTCCATTCTCTCTTTCGACCGCCCCTCCACTTTGTGGATGATAGGCACAGTGTTTGGTCAGATCAAAGTTCAGTGCTCGTGATATGTCGTCAAGGATTTGATTTGCGAAATGGGGGCCATTATCACTTGAGATTTTTTGTGGGATTCCCCACCTGGGAATGACTTCTTGTAACAGAAGTTTAGCTACTGTTTTAGCTGTGGCATGCTTTGTCGGGAAGGCTTCTACCCATTTGGAAAACATGTCTACTATGACTAGACAGTATTTTTTGTTTTGAGCTGGTGTTAGTTCAATGAAATCAATCATGATGTGTTGGAATGGTGCTATGATTGTTTTGTGGGCTCCAGAACCTGTGGGTTTAATGGCTTTAGCAACATTATGTGTGGCACAGATTAAACATGCCTCACAGTGTTGTGTGGCTGTTTGATGAAAGTTAATCGTAAACCAATTTTCATTGATTTGTCTCAACATCCCTCCTTTTGACACGTGGTCCAATCCATGTGTCAATGCTGCAAAAGAAGGGAAAAAGTGTCTTGGAAGACATGGATTACCATTTGGACCAACCCACACATCATTTTGAAAAATGCATCCGTGTTTCTTCCAGTTTGCCTTTTCACTGGCTGGTGCAAACTTTTGCATGTCTGAAACAGAGAATGAAACATCATCAGCTTTGTTTAAAGGCAAAGACAAAAGCATGTTAGTTGGGTTGGGCAACATCGAGGCTTGTTTAGCTGCAACGTCAGCGAGTGAGTTACCTATGGAGACAGGATCAGTGTTTGATGTGTGTGCTGCACATTTGATGACTGCAATTTTGAGAGGGAGAGTGATTGCAGTAAGAAGGTCATCCACAAGTTTGTGATGAAGGATTGGTTGGCCATCAGACTTGAGGAAGTTTCTGTGTTTCCACAAAGCTCCAAAGTCATGAACAACTCCAAAAGCATACCTGCTGTCTGTGTAAATGTTAACAGTCTTACCTTCAGAAAGTGTGCATGCACGAGTGAGAGCCACCAGCTCGCAGGCTTGTGCTGAGCATGATGGTAAAGAAGATGATTCAACTGTGTGTGTGAGGGTGACAACAGCATATCCACTGCGAATCTGACCAGTGTCAGGGTCACGTGAAGAAGATCCATCAACAAAAAGTTCCCAATCAGGGTCAGTCAAAGGATTCTGTTCCAAGTCAGGTCGTGGTGTGCATATGACTTCAAGTTCCGCCATACAGTCATGTGGTTCACCATCATCCTCGTTTGGCAAAAGAGTCGCAGGATTCAAGACATTACATCGTTGGATGGTGATGTTGGGCATATCCAACAGTGTGGTGTGATAACGTAACCAACGTGCGGTTGAAAGATGAGCAGTTTTTTGCTCATTAAGAATTTGAGTAACTGCGTGAGGGACAAGAAGAGTCAGATCAGAATACCCCACAATGTCTCTGCTCGCCAGTGCAGCTTTTTCGGCTGCGGCTACAGCGCGCAAGCAGAGAGGCAAGCCAGCAGCGACTGGATCCAATTTAGCTGAAAAGTAGGCGACTGGTTTCAATCTGTCACCATGCTTTTGTAACAACACTGACGTCATGTGGCCCTTCCTCTCATCCACAGCCTGTGTGAACGGGCGTGTAGGATCTGGAATACCAAGAGTGGGAGCCTTTTGCAACTGTTGCTTGAGTGTTTCAAAAGCCTGCAGTGCCTCAGTTGTCCACGTGACATGTGAGCTCATTTGTAAGTGTTTGTCATGACATACCTTTCTTAAAGGAGCCTCAATCTCAGCGTAGTTTGGGATGAAATGCCTACAGTAACCGCAAAGACCTAGAAAAGACATGAGTTGTTTTTTTGTTACCGGTAATGGCAGTTTAACAATCGCCTCAACACGCGAGTCAGCAATTTTTCTTCCTTCTCTGGAGATCCTGTGTCCAAGAAAAGTGACAGTGGTTTGCACAAACTGCAATTTTGACAATGATGCTTTGTGACCTTGTTCTGCAAGAAATGTCAGTAGTCTGATCGTGTTCTCTTTACAAGACTGTTCAGATGGTGCAGCCAGAAGCAAGTCATCCACGTACTGTAACAAAGCACAATCATGAGGCAGAGAGAAACTCATCAAACTATCATTCAGTGCTTGATGAAAAATGGTTGGAGACTCACAGTACCCTTGTGGGAGACGTGTAAAAGTGTAAGCCTTGCCCAGGAATTGGAAAGCAAACCAGAACTGGCTGTTGGGGTGAACTGGAACGCTAAAAAACGCATTTGCTAAGTCTATCACACTGAAATATGTGGAGCCTGCAGGGATCTGAGAAAGGATGACATAAGGGTTAGGTACAATGGGTGCTCTTGCTTGGACAGAGGCATTAACTGCTCTTAAGTCTTGAACAAACCTCCATTCATCTGGAGGGGTAGGTCTGATCTTTTTGACTGGAAAGATGGGAGTTCTTACTGGTGACTCAGGGCAGGGGATAATCACGCCTGCTTCCAGCAAAGAGCGGAAAACTGGAGTGATACCTTTTTCTGCTTCAGGCTTCAGTGGGTATTGGGCTATTTTAGGTCTATAAGAAGACTTTGGTGTTATTTCAATTGGTTTTTGGCCCTTAATTAACCCGAAATCAAATTTAGTTGTGGCCCAGAGATGGGCGGGGACGTCTGCCAATTCAGTGTCGTCCAGAGACATCATGGACGTAACTAGTCATGCATTGTTATCAATCACTTCTTTTGTTGGCCGTGCTGTCAGCATGAGGCAAAAATCTTGCCTAAACATGTTGAGAGACGGTGAGAAGGAACAATCATCACGTGGTTCCCAGTCATGTGTGGTGTGTGCTCTAAGTGCTAGAGGACCTAGAGATCGCCATTGGGAGTCAGGTGGCTTTGCTAGTGAAATGTGAGGAAATGAATCAGGTACTGTGAAGTAACTTGTCTGAGGTGTTGTTTTGTTGTTCAAATCTATCAGCACAAAACATGAGTCTTGTGTCCAACAGATGGATGTGGTGACAAGTTGTGTTGTCTGTGTTTGCAGAAATGAGTCCCCTAATGGGTCAGCTGGATCTGAAACGACATGAGCAGTGCAGTGTAGATGTGGTTCAGTCATAAAACAGACACTAGGTGGCAGCCTTTCTCTGGCCATTGAAAGCAGAGTATGTCTCTGATGTGGATCAATTAACAACCACTGAAAAATGAACAATAATTCGGGTGTGAGAGAGACCAGAGCATCAGATTCTAATTGTTTAGACACAGTCAAACCATCAGGTGCACAGTTTATTGCCAATCTAAATTTCAGAATCAAATCTCTTGCTAATAAATTTATTGGGCAAGAGTCAGAAAGCAAAAACTGATGTTCATGTGTTTCATGATCAAAAGGATCGATGATCTTGAGCGGACTTGTGACCGCTTCAGGAACTGTTTGGCCAGATGCACCTGTGGAATGGACAATTTTGTTAGAAAGTGGAGCATTTGGAAGACATTTACGCATGATCAATGACTGTGTTGCTCCTGAATCTACAAGAAATTGTAATGAAATGTTTTCAACCACTGCAGTTATCATTGGTAGTTTCAGATAAGCAGCTTGAGTGTATTTGAAGTAAGTAGGAATAACTTCTCCTGTGTATGTATGTGTGTGTATGTCATTTGTTTCAGAAACAGGTGTGTGTGTGCTGGCACTTGCGGTCTGAAATCCCTGGCTCCCACCATCTTTGGCTAGTCAGGTTGAGTAACCCCTCTGGCTTTGTTCACCCCTGAGTCCAGCTTCGTTTCTGCCTTGGGGCGGGCCTTGATGTTGGTTTTGTCTGAAGTTGAAGTCTTGGTTGCAGTTGGGCCCTTGGTTTGGATAGGGCCTGAACTGACCTCTGCCTCGGTTGCCGTACCTGTTGCGAACTTGGTTTCGGCCTCTTGGTCCTTGTCGGTGTGGACAGTTGCGGACCCAGTGATCCAGGCTTCCACAGTTGAAGCATGGCTGTGGTCTAGGTGGAGCAAAATCAGTTTTTTGAAATGCTGGAGGGTGATTCGCAGCTGTTGGAGGGTGATTTGCAGCTTGAGCCTGGTTCAGGGTCAGCTGAGTGGCTGCTTGAAGCAGAGTCAGTTGAGCGTCATCATGCAGTTTTTGTTTTTTCTTCTGAGTGGTGGTGACCTCTGTCACATGCAGGTCCCATGCGTGCTCAGCATGATTCAGGAGCTCAGTCAGGCGTGGTCTCTTCTTCCAGCCTATGTAGGTGGTCTTGATTGATTTCTTTATTGGTGAGAGGAAACCGTTCAGGACCGCCTGGCAGAGGATGATTTCAAATGGTGAGGGGGCTTTTTCGTGTCGCCAGTTCCCTTCAGGCTCACGGATGCCTGAGTGGGTTTTGAAGATGGGCAGGAGACGGTTCACGTAGTCTTATGGAGTTTCATCAGGTTTCTGGGTCGTGCTCGCAATGTCTGCATAACAAGGAGCAGCTGGGAACACCTTAACCAGGCTTTCCCGTGGGCGGCCGTGGTGTAGTGGTAATGGCAGTAGTCTCCCGATCGGAAAGTTGGCGGTTCGACTCCCGGGACCCGCACCATGTGTCGTTGTGTCCTTGGGCAAGACACTTAACCCTGAGTTGCTCCCGGTAGGACTGGAAAGCACCTTGCATGGTAGTCTGCCGCCACCGGTTTATGAATGTGTGTAGCATTCAATATATGTGTAGCACTTTGAGATTTTCAGTAATGAAAAGTGCGTTATAAATTGAATTAATTATTATTATTATTATTATTCCCCAATTTCTTTTACATTTTTCAAATACTCCTCGTTGCTTGTTGCGTTGATGTCTGGACTGACGAGTTGAAAACCGTCTTCCTTTTCAAAAAGTTCAGGGTTAATTTGGGAGACAAACCCAAGGCCATACATTGCTGATAAAATGACCTTTATCTCATGGAGAGTTGGTCTTATCACTCTGACTAACGTGATCAATGCCAGAGCTATCACTTCTCCACCTTGGGCTCTATCAGGCAGGTGCTGCTTGGCCATGTCAATCAGCACGGCGTGTGGCCAAGGTCTATAGACCAATTGTGATTGTTCAGCTCCACCCATCTCAATCATGGGTGCAGTGATGATGGTGGTTTTGTCTTTCTTTTTGTCTGCAATTTCTTGTTGAGTTTTGTCAATTTCCTCTTGAATTTGACTTGCTTTTTGCTTAAGCTGATTTATGTCAGCTTGAAGTCTTGTGTTCCTGGCTGGTCCACCAGAACCTATTTCCTCATGTTCAGTGTCTGATGTTGAGATGTTAGTCAAATCAGAGGGTGAGGATGAAGAGTCAGGTGTGTTGTCAGTACCTGATTCAGTTGACGTTCCTGGTTTCTCCTTTTTCTTGGAGCCTTGGAAGTCATCGTCCATGTCCATGTCCAGAAACCAGTCTGAAAGTTGTCCAGTTCTCTGTGGCTCAGGGTACGGTGGTGGTTGGGGTGAACTCAGATGTGCCAGTGAAGGATACAGCGGCACGGTGAGAGGTGGGAGGCCAGAAGATCCAGTCGCAGGTGGAGCAGAGGGAGAGAAAGAAACATTGAGTGGGTTAGTTTGTGTTTCTGTCCCTTTCTTATTTTTCTTTCCTAAATGTTTTGTCTCTTTTGGAGCCTTCTGGTCTGCTTTCTTAATCTTCTGGGTCATCTGAAGGCTTTTTGATATTACTCTTTGACTTTGTAATTTGGATTCATTTTTCCACAGCTTAAAAGCTTGCTCATGATTGGTCACTGTTAACAACTCACCTTGTGGAATCTTTTTCTTGCTGCAGATCTTACGTTTTTGTTCTAACAATTGTTCTTCTAATTTTTGTATTTCCTGTGGATCAAACGATCCATTTCTTGGAAAATTGAATTTACAATGCCACTGTGGCACAAAACTTAGACACAAATCACCGTGAAGTCTTCTCATACGGTCAATTTCAGGCCCGCATGGTATATAAGCTTCGCTTTTGCTGTTTTTTGTTCCCATTTTTTTTTTTTTTTTTATTTGATTTAAATGTCTGTTTTATTTACTTTTTTACTATATCTATTTAATTCTATTTGTTATCTATATTTATTTAATATTTTAGTTAATTTTACCTGTTTTAAAAACAGGTTATTTGCCTATTTTATTTTTGAATGAATTTGTTTATTGTTTAAAACCAAGTTGTATACCTATTTATTTTTGAATGAATTTATTTATCTGTTTTATAACCAGCTTATTCGCCTAATTATTTTATTTTATCTTAAAACGAGTGTAACTACACAGGTTTATCTATTTTTATTTGTTATTTTTTGCTTTTTATTTTTCCTTTTTATCGAGCGCTCCCCAAATTTACTTCTGCTGTAGCACGATTTGCGGCAGTCTTTAAGGTATTTCTACCTCATAACAACCTACGTGCGGCACGATTGGCGGTAATTTATTAACGTATTTCTACATTTGAATTACCTACGTGCTTGGTTTTCGGACGGACCTTCCTGCGTTAAGAGTTTAACGCGCAAATTGTTCTTGCACTATCGAGTGCTCACTATTTTAACGTGTTCTTGCGTTTAAAAATAACCGCTCACAACGATTTACGTGTTCTCGCGCTCACAACGATTTACGTGTTCTTACGTTTAAAAATAAACGCTCACAACGATTTACGTGTTCTCGCGCTCACAACGATTTACATGTTCTTACGTTTAAAAATAAACGCTCAAATTTCCTACGGTCCTTGAACGCGTCTCGTATCAGTTTTACTCCGGCTTAAATCTTCTAAACTTGAAAAGAGATTTTTACTTTACCTCCCAGCCTTCTCGTTGGTTCGTTGAATATTGTCGATGCTGGCTCTCCCGCTGTGAGGACCGAAACGTCCTCTCGTCTCTGAAGTCTACTCGAGGAAAGAGGAGCAGGTCTTACAGACCCACGGTCCCGGGTCCCGTCCGGTCGTCTCCAGCGGCGGTCCAGTCAAACGCAATATCCTGTTCGTGACGCCAGATTGTGAAATAAACTTCCTGGATAACGAGGCAAGGCTGTCCAAACGAAGTTCAAGTTTAAAAGATTTAATGAATCTTGCAAGATTGAGAACAGAAAATACACAGGCACTAAAGCTGTCTGGCTCTGCTCTGAGCTCAGGGAGTAACACAGCATGGATTAAAACCCTCGTATAGGAAGAGCTAATTTGGGGAGGGGTTGAGGGAGGAACAGGGTGGTACAATGGGAGGAACGAGGAGGTGCTTATCTATCACAAGGTGGAAACTTCTGATAACAAATGGAAAATGAGCATTCAGCACTTTCTTATAATGCAACAGTGTTTTTAGACTAACACGAGTAGGTCACAGTTTGATCAGCAGATAAAATGAGGAACATGACATTAAAATGAGGAACATGACATTAAAATAAGGAACAAAACGGTTGGTTTCGCACAGATGGTCACAAGATGCACAGAGTCAGCAGAGCACAGAGTCAGCAGATCACAGTTTCTTAAATGCAGAGTCATTTGGAGTGCATGATTCTTAACATGAGGTGAAAAGTTTAATACATGAGTTTAATTATGAGTTTAATACCTGAGAGTGTATGATTTTACTTTACAGGAACATCTAACTTGTTTCATCTGAGGTTTCCACTTGATAGAATATGATGAGAGTCAGAAGATGAAGCACAAAAAATTTGAGCCAACGTGTCCCTGAAACTATGTAAACAATATAACTAGGGTGGGTGAGTAATCTTCAAACAAATGAACAATTCTGCAAGTTTTTTTATCATGCAGCTGCAAGTTAATATATGTCTACCTCATCTGATGACCTTATTCAGACAGAAGTCATTTTAAAACTTCACAATGAGCAGGTGAAAAATATTAAACATTGTAACAGATTAAACCTTTGTTACATTGCACAGGTCCTGTGATTCTGTTGAACTGATGAGGTCATTGTTGGAGTGTTTACAGTAGTTTGTCTGATCATATTAAATGTGTGAAATTGTATTAGGTTTATGGATTAAAGCTAACTGTGAAACAGTTCAATCACAACATATCCACTAAGTGAAGATGTACCTCTTTTTTGATCTTACTAGATTTCCATGACACAGCTGTTCTGCACGAAGATGCCTGGATTATTCAGACCCTGCACAGTGAGTGTCATGAAATAATTAACATTACATCTGTGTATTGGGTGAACAGCTCATCAAACATCAAACAAACAAAGATTTTTATTATTGTTAGTATAGTTTATTTATTGTAAAAAATGTTGTTTATTTAGATTAAATATTAAATTAAGATTATATTACACATTAAACTGTATTCTGAATTTGACAGTAATTTATCAAGCGTTCGTCTTTGCTCAGGCTGGGCGCGTGCCCAAGAGTATAGCAGATCAGGGAGCTCCACTTCAGCTGCCTTTCTGGACTCACCTGCCCCTCCTCATTCACCTGTACCAGCATCACCAAGCACCTTCTGCATCACCTGCTCCTCCATAAAGGTAACAACATTTTCCAAAAAAGCTAAGTCTGGTCCTCTGGACATTCAAAAAACAAAACAAAGCAAAAAAAAACTGTAGAAACGTTTCGTCTTTCGTCCGAAAGACTTCCTCAGTCTGAGAAGCTGTGTTCAGCTCAGTCTTATAAATAGCCCCTTCCCACAGTGGATCAACCGGTTGGCTGATGACAGCCGAAACCAGCTGCTCACATGATCAAGGAGGACCATCAGCCTGATGATGGATCGTTAACACCCTGATGGTTGTTTGCTATTCACAGAGGGCTGAGTGATACTAGCAATAACAGCATTGTAAGAGGGGGACAGTTGAACCCGGAGGCCTCCACCTCTGTTTAATGATGGACGGTTTCTTTTCACAAAGATGGCCTCCTTTACTCCTCTCTCAAACCATTGTTCCTCTCTATCAAGGATGTGAACATCTTCATCCCTGAAAGAGTGACCTCTGACCTGGAGATGAGTGTAGACCACAGAGTCCTGACCTGATGATGTTGATCTTCTGTGCTGGGCCATCCTTTTGGCCAGTGGCTGTTTAGTTTCCCCGATGTAAGACTGATCACAGCCCTCCTGACACTGAACAGCATACACAATATTACTCTGTTTGTGCCGGGGGACTGGATCTTTGGGATGAACCAGTCTTTGCCGTAATGTATTTTGGGGTTTAAAAGCCACTGGGACGTTGTGTTTAGAAAATAAACGTCTCAATGTCTCTGAAACTCCCGCAACATACGGAATGACCACTGGTCTGGGTCTGGGTTCCTTCTTTTCACCTGATGGCTGGCTGGAGTCCTGTTTGGGTTTCTTCTCTGCTTTCAGGAAGGCCCAGTTAGGATATCCACATTTCTCTAGAGCCTGTTTTGTGTGTGATTTCTCCTTCTGTCTGGCTCCTGAGTTAGTGGGGACGCTGTCTGCTCTGTGGTACAGAGTCCTGATGACTCCTAACTTGTGCTCCAGAGGGTGATGGGAGTCAAACTGTAAATACTGGTCTGTGTGGGTGGGTTTGCGGTACACCTCAGTTTGCAAATTTCCTCTATCAGAAACTGAGACCTCACAGTCCAAGAAAGCCAACCTGCCATTTTTTACTACATCTTCTCGTGTGAACTTGATATATTTATCCACAGAGTTGATGTGATCAGTGAAATGTTGGACTTCCTGAGATTTAACGTAGACGAAACGTTTCTACAATTTTTTTTGCTTTGTTTTGTTTTGTTTTTTGAATGTCCAGAGGACCAGACTTAGCTTTTTTGGATTTTTCTACCTGGATTATTGAGCATGCATCAGGGTAACAACATTTTCTTTTCTTTTTATTTCTTTTTTATATAATTCAGCTGCCTCTCCTGACTCACCTGTCTGTCTTCTGTCACCAGCATCACCAGCACTTTCTGCATCACCTGCTCCTTCATAAAGGTAACAACATTTTCTTTTCTTTTTTTATTTATTTTTATATAACTCAGCTGCCTCTCCTGACTCACCTGTCTGTCTTTTGTCACCAGCATCACCAGCACCTTCTGCATCACCTGCTCCTTCATAAAGGTAACAACATTTTCTTTTCTTTTTTTATTTCTTTTTATATAATTCAGCTGACTCACCTGTCTGTCTTTTGTCACCAGCACCTTCTGCATCACCTGCTCCTTCATAAAGGTAACATTTTCTTTTCTTTTTTTATTTCTTTTTATATAACTCAGCTGCCTCTCCTGACTCACCTGTCTGTCTTTTGTCACCAGCATCACCAGCACCTTCTGCATCACCTGCTCCTTCATAAAGGTAACAACATTTTCTTTTCTTTTTTTATTTATTTTTATATAATTCAGCTGCCTCTCCTGACTCACCTGTCTGTCTTTTGTCACCAGCATCACCAGCACCTTCTGCATCACCTGCTCCTTCATAAAGGTAACAACATTTTATTTTCTTTTTTTATTTCTTTTTATATAATTCAGCTGACTCACCTGTCTGTCTTTTGTCAACAGCACCTTCTGCATCACCTGCTCCTTCATAAAGGTAACATTTTCTTTTCTTTTTTTATTTCTTTTTATATAACTCAGCTGCCTCTCCTGACTCACCTGTCTGTCTTTTGTCACCAGCATCACCAGCACCTTCTGCATCACCTGCTCCTTCATAAAGGTAACAACATTTTCTTTTCTTTTTTTATTTCTTTTTATATAATTCAGCTGACTCACCTGTCTGTCTTTTGTCACCAGCACCTTCTGCATCACCTGCTCCTTCATAAAGGTAACATTTTCTTTTCTTTTTTTATTTCTTTTTATATAACTCAGCTGCCTCTCCTGACTCACCTGTCTGTCTTTTGTCACCAGCATCACCAGCACCTTCTGCATCACCTGCTCCTTCATAAAGGTAACAACATTTTCTTTTCTTTTTTTATTTCTTTTTATATAATTCAGCTGCCTCTCCTGACTCACCTGTCTGTCTTTTGTCACCAGCACCTTCTGCATCACCTGCTCCTTCATAAAGGTAACAATATTTTCTTTTCTTTTTTATTTCTTTTTATATAATTCAGCTGCCTCTCCTGACTCACCTGTCTGTCTTTTGTCACCAGCACCTTCTGCATCACCTGCTCCTTCATAAAGGTAACAATATTTTCTTTTCTTTTTTTATTTCTTTTTATATAACTCAGCTGCCTCTCCTGACTCACCTGTCTGTCTTTTGTCACCAGCATCACCAGCACCTTCTGCATCACCTGCTCCTTCATAAAGGTAACAACATTTTCTTTTCTTTTTTTATTTCTTTTTATATAATTCAGCTGCCTCTCCTGACTCACCTGTCTGTCTTTTGTCACCAGCATCACCAGCACTTTCTGCATCACCTGCTCCTTCATAAAGGTAACAACATTTTCTTTTCTTTTTTTATTTCTTTTTATATAATTCAGCTGCCTCTCCTGACTCAGAGCTGTCTCTCAGTCTGCTGGTTCGAGCCTGGAGACTCCTCAGTCTCCTCCCTGATGGCAACAGGCTGAAGCAGCTGTGTAGTGGGTGTGTGGGATCACCTGCCATGCAGAGGGCTTTCCGAGTGAGGCGGTTGCTGTGTAAGTCCTGCAGTGAGGGGAAGGAGGTGCCGACAATCTTCTCAGCTGCTCTCACGATGCGCTGGAGGCTCTTGCGGCAGGATGCAGTACATGCACCAAACCACACAGTGATGCAGCTGGTCAGGACACTTTCTATGGCACCCCTGTAGAAGGTGCACATGATGGGGGTTGAAGCTCCAGCCCTTTTCAGCTTGCGGAGAAAGTAGAGACGCTGGTGAGCCTTCTTGGCCAGTGATGCAGTGTTCCTGCTCCAGGACAGGTCCTCTGAGACGTGCACTCCCAGGAACTTGGTGCTGTCTACTCTCTCCACTGCGGTGCTGTTGATGGTCAGAGGGGCATGTTGGGCATCCCTCTTCCTGAAGTCCACAACAATCTCCTTTGTCTTCTCCACGTTGAGAGTGAGATTGTTGTGTCCGCACCACAAGGCCAGGCGGCTCACCTCGTTCCTGTAGTCCGTCTCATCGTTGTTGCTGATGAGACCTACCACTGTTGTGTCATCCGCAAACTTGATGAAGTGGTTGGAGCTGTATGATGGTGTGCAGTCGTGTGTTAGCAGGGTGAATAGAAGGGGGCTCAGCACACATCCTTGTGGGGCCCCTGTGTTCAATGTGATGGTGCTAGATGTGTTACTCCCGATCCGTACTGTCTGTGGTCTCCCGGTCAGGAAGTCTAGCAGCCAGTTACACATTGAGGTGTTCAGCCCCAGACTGTCCAGTTTATGGATGAGCTGTTGGGGGATGATGGTGTTGAATGCCGAGCTGAAGTCGATGAACAGCATTCTAACATAAGAGTCCTTCGTGTCCAGATGTGTGAGAGCTGT
>JBBPBX010000798.1:11504-40416 GCA_038048925.1 Garcialebias charrua
TAAGGGCCTTGCTCAAGGGCCCAGAGTGGGGCAGATGAGGGTGGAGACAGGTGTGACCACTTCACTTATCCCACCCACATCTTTGATGGTGTCGGTACCGGGGCTTGAACCGGCGACCTTCCGATCACAAGCACACCTTCTTAACCTTTGCGCCACCACTCCCACCACCCCATAATTTGTTATCGAGAGGAGCCAGTTGAGGTGGCTCGGGCATCTGGTTAGGATGCCTCCTGGACGCCTCCCTGGTGAGGTGTTCCGGGCATGTCCCACCGGGAGGAGACCCAGAGGAAGACCCAGGACACGCTGGAGGGACTATGTTTCTCGGCTGGCCTGGGAACGCCTTGGGATTCCCCCAGAGGAGCTGCTCCAAGTGGCTGGGGAGAGGGAAGTCTGGGCCTCCCTACTTAGGCTGCTACCCCCGCGACCCGACCCCAGATAAGCGGAAGAAAATGGATGGATGGATGGATAATTTGTTATATTAGAATCAACTTAAATGTAACTCTTCAATAAAATAGTTTTAATCATTTTCTTAAATATTAGTATGGACTTCACATTTTTACATTGTCCTCTAGTCCATTCCAAAGATCAATTCCTCTTATTGTAGTAGACCTACCCTTTAAACTGGTTCTAAACTTAGGTTTAACAAACATTTCCATTCCCTTTAAATTATAGCAACTAATCCTTTTCACAAAATAGGTTTGAATGTTAGATAGACACACAAACATAACTGGTTTGTAAGTGGCTGATAGGTAGTTATTTTAGATTTCTTGTAAACCTGTCTTAAAATGTAAGGGGTCCTGGACTTTGGTTGGGTAGTGGGATGGCTCGGAGTACCCTGCAGAAATATCCCTTATTTTTAAATCCAAAACTTGACAGGTATGTCACCAACATGTCCATTCAGGTCTGCTCCAATCACCACTCTTTCCTCCCTGGGAATACTCTCTATCACTTCATCCAGATCCTTCCAAAATGTATCTTTCTTTTCCCCATCCAACCTGTGGAGCATAACCAGTGCACTGACTATGTTTAGCATCAGACCTTCTACTTCTACCTTCAGGCACATCACCCTATCTGACACTCTCTAGTCTTCACCTTTACTACATTCTTTGCCAACTCCTTCTTCAGGACCACCCCTACTCTATTACTGGATTATTATTATCATACTATTGTGTTGCCTCATGTGGATGAAGATTTATTTTCTAAGTTCTTATTAAAAGAAACTGTTCTGTTAGTTCGTTGTCTGGAGTGATTTATTTTACATTAAAGGTGTGTATGGTAATTAGGCGAGTAAGGATTTACTCAACATAGGTAAACCTGCGTGGTATCTACCAGAACTTAACGAACCCAAATAGCCACCCCACCAGTGAGTTTAAGTTCTTGTCCCAGTTACTAGCGGACAGAACAGTGGGGTGCTACACAAGAATGGTGTTTTTGGTGATCATCAATAGTAAATAATATGTAGGCTAATGCAGATCTTATGTACATCTACAAGCATCAAAATCTTTTGAAATAAATCTAATGAACATTCTATACAAAACTCTAAACATTTTTTTTTAAGAACCAACTACATCAAGAGCATAAAGGCCCTCGGAACGAAGTATTTCTTTTTAATTTGTGTGCTATCTCAAACCTTTTTTAGAGGAAGAGCTGCTCTCAGATTTCATGTTGTTTTCATCAAGCTTCCCATTTTTTTTCATTTGTCCACTTCATAGCATTGCAGCATCTTTGAGAGCTTGTAAATCTCTGGCTGTCTGTTTGAAAGCATCCTGTATTGACATGATTGTCTTAGAGGAGAGATGATTTTCATCTCTCCCATTTGCAGGCATTTTTACAGAAGACCCTTTCACAGACAGGAACAAGTCGGTCCAAAGGACCCAAATGTTTATTGCAGGGGTTCATGCTTCACTTACCATCATGTCTCTACAATCAATACAGCATGAAGTGCTTTGATGGTCAGTGCTGCAGTCTTGTATTATCCTGAGGCTGCAGGTTTGAACCCAGGTAGTGTCAAGAAGGGCATTAGGCATAAAACAATTGGTAAAGTGTTTTTGATAGTTTTCCCACTGTAGCAACCCCTGCAGAAAAGAACAGCTGGAAATAAGAGACTCAACCACCAATGGCTGGGAAATAGGTTAGATTTTTTTTGTATGGGTTTACATAGTTTATACAGTCAACTCTGATTCACTGTCTTTGTAAGTGCCTGATAAATTACTTGATACTTGGTTACATACCAGTAAGTACAAACCTGTTACATCCCAGGGGAAGTGTCAGATGCATAACATGTCATAATGGAGGTGTTTACCCAGACAGAATGGACTCAGGAGAACATACTCAAAAACCGTTTTAGAATATAAAGCAATTTATTTACATAAGCAGTCACTATGTACAGTTGGGACACCCTGGGAATCCTGGAAGGGAAGGAGAGAGGCCAGGAGAAGGGCAGCATAGAGAGGGAGGTGGAGGATTCCAGATCCAAGAGGTCCAGCTGGAATGAGTTTAGGTGGAGGATGTAGGCAAGTGGTTGGAAGCCAAAGGATCAGCTAAGGAAGGTCCACAAGGAGAACTTGTAACTTACAGGTAGGTATAGGAGTAGAGGATTCAAGGACAGTCAGAGAGGTCCAGCAACAGGAAGCACAGGAGCCAGGTTCTGGGAGAATGCAAGGAGAACACAAGGTAAAATTACTTTTAACAACACAAGGAGACCAAAAACACAAATATCAGAAGGTAAGTAATGCTCCAGCAAGGAAGGAAGCTCTTCTGCAGCTTCTTGTAATCCTGATGCTCATTAGTGGGATGACTCAGCTGTTGCTTGTTGGCACCACCTCTGGACTCAGGAACTTGCAGAAAGAGCTGGGATCCCTACAAAGTACCCAATACTAGTGTTACGTGGTCACATTGTTTCGTCTTTTGTTTGTTTATTATTATTTTTTNNNAGTGTTACATGGTCACATTTTTTCGTCTTTTGTTTGTTTATTATTTTTATTTTTTGGCACCTTTGACGGTTCACTGGTGGAGGGGTCGGGGCTCAGCCAGTCTAAGTGTTTTAGCTGCGCTGGTGGCACACCTGCGGAATGATTTTGACAGATGGAGTGGCGTGTTGGACGCTACTGCAGCAGTGGGGTTTTGTAAAGAAGAAAATATCTTAAAGGACGGTGCAGAAGGCTCTGGAGAGAGAAACGGAGCATTCACCTCGGGACGGAACCCAGAGGGGAGCGTCGGATGGTTTTGGCCGGGTTTGGCCGGGTTTGTTTTGGATGAACCGGCTGGACGCTAACAGATTACAGTAAATGCACCGGGGAAGTTAACACGCCTGTTAACAACAACCACAGATGGAAACACAAGTGGTGCGGTTTTAAGAAAAAAGAGAAAAACTATAAAGGAAAACAAAAACAACTATTGAACAGTGACGGATGAAGGATCGTGCGGGCTCGCCCCTTTCCAGGATGTCAGCTGATTAAGACTCTGATCGGACATCTCAAAGGTAAGCCCCATCTCACTGTGTGTTCCGTCTCTGGTGCCAGTTTTTTTTTGTTTTTGTTTTTTTTCTTTCTCATCATGCACTTATAGTTGCGGACCTACTCTCCAGTAAAAAGAACGAGCTGAGCAGAGAAGCGATTTCGTAACACTAGTAAGTATGAGGTACAAGTACATACTCTGTAAGTACCAGGCCAGGTAGATATCCAGTAAAAAAACAGGCTGTAATATGCAAAGTATATTTCTATGTAGCAATGCATACTTATATATCTCAGTTCACTTTAAGAAAGTAATCAGACATCGTTAAAACAACATTGCACACAGACATTGTTTGAATAAATTTTTTGCAACATTCTTACTCCAAGCAGTTTTCTGTGGGGAATTGTAACCTTAACTAAAACAGTGATAATCAGTAATAATCAGAAAATGGCAATTTTCAGCCTCAGCAAACAAGTCTTGAGAACATCTTGTGAACTTGAGCCAGCAGTATGTGAGCATAGAGTAAGATATGCTCACAGTTGATTATGTGCTCTCACCACCAAAGATTACAAACATAAAGAAGTGACAGAAATCTTTGGAAAGAAATTGTGCCATGTGACTGCTGCTGTGACTTACATATTTTGCAGCCATCCAGTTGTCCAAACCTGTCTGTGTATCTTTAGCCTCCTTCTATTCTGTCAGAGTCTGAACATTATAACAAGAACATTAATGGCAGTGCTAAATTTCCATTTTTGGTTGGTCTGATAGCTTTATCGGATTTGAATTATGAAGGTTATCAGATAAGTGACAGTAGTTTTTGACAGTAAAGTACTGAGAGCATATTTATATCCTTTCATTTTATGTTTTGTTTAATTTAAAAAAAATTGTCATTGTTTTTAATATGAAATGAATAAATTATACAATATTTCCTCAATAAATTATTTGAACGCCCATGATCAGTGCCTCAAATGTCCAGTGTAACCAGGTTCATTCTCCACCTGTCCATAGCTATATCTTCCCTTCTGAGTTGCTTTGACAAATTTGACTATTTGCTCCACATCATCACCTTTTTTACACAATCTCTTTAAACTGTCAGTTGTCTTGCTCTTTGTAGAATAAAGACCGTGTAAAGTGAATTTCAATATTTTCTTCAATAAACATTATAAATGTCATAATTGTAATCTTGTAAATGAGTAAAAAGTCTCAAAATTGTAGCTCAATTAATTTTGGAGTTATAGATCAAACTGTGTATAAAGATATGTCTGTTTCAGGATTTTTTAGGCGTGTTTTAAATGTGACCGCGTTTCGTCACGCGGTCTTCTTAAGTATAGCCCCACCCCCTGCAGCTCCAGCCGTATAAATTAGTTCTTGCCTCGGTGGAGCCGTTCACTCGCGAATCGCAGATAGCATCAGATAGCAATAGCTATAGCTCCTTTTTTGCTAAGAAAATGCGACAGGTCCATTGCATACTTAGTTATCAACGTGATTACTCTATATTTTAATCACCAACACAGACCCCGCATGCGATGTGACCGGGTCGGACCGGGTGCAGCGAGTCCGCTCATCTTCTAAAATAGCGCTTATTATTAAACACATAACAGCGGAGTTATGAATTATAGTTGTGTCCTCAACTTTAAAAACAAAACCAGAGTTGTTTGTGCACTAAAAACAGCGTAACTCTTGGAAAAAGGAGCTGCTGTTACAGCCAGAACTCAGATAAAAACAGAGCAGGTTTACTGGATCTCTGCTGCACCTGTCTGCCTCTCCACACACAGCTCAGGCTGTGAAGAACGATGCCGACCGTCACAGTGGTCACTGTCTGACTCAGAGTCTGAGTCTGGCTCTGGAGGTTCAAATGAGTAGGGCTGGAGAACTCCAATTAGGCTGCCAGCCTTCGCGAACATCTTCAGGGTGCAGGACACGGGCGCAGTACTGCGCTGAAACCACGCCCACGCGCTGACACGCCCCCAGCGTTTCAGACCAGGGCACAATTATGTTTTTTCATTATTTTTGAGACTTAATTTTATAAGGTAAACAATGTTTTTAATCAGTCAGATTTATATGGGTGATTAATAACACATATTTATGCCATGTGACAAACTCAAAACACACATTTAATTTTACTTTACACGGTCTTTAATGTCAGCTTGACAGCATTTCAAATAAGCTTAGCACATTTCTGTGTGACAAGTTTTCTCATTGTCTATCATGGTTTTCCATCCTCTGATGCACATGTTTCTAATCTATTTCGTCACAAAAATGTATGAATCAGATTACTTTTTGAAGGCCAGACATATAAAGGAAACAAAAAAAAAAGAGATTTGCTATAACGTGTCGGCCTATTCTGTTGGTGTCACCTCTACTTGTTAACACCTTGCTCATCACAGCGCCTTTTCTCATCTTTTATTAATGTTTTTTTACCTGAATCATTGCAGTTTTGAGATGAGGAAGGTAAAATACATGATCTTCATTGATCTCTTCTGTCATTGGGCAGAACGACAGAGTAATGGTTAGCACTGTTGCCTCACAGGGTTAAATTCCCAGGTTGGATTGAAGTCTTTCTGGGTGTAGTTTTTATGTTCTCTCTGTACACGTTTTTTTTATTTTTTCTCCTGGTACTTCGGTTTCCTCCTACAGAACAAAAACATGCATGTTAGGCTGCACCTGCGTGGATAAGTGAGCTTCCATCTAGGGCACCGGGGAGAACAGATGTAGACTGGAGCCTCTTAGTGGGGAAAATGAGGGTGAAGGCAGATGTGGGTGTGCTGGTGAAGATTCTCAGTCGTCCAGGACATGATAAAATCAAAAAGGCGTTCAATAGAAGATCAACTGGACTTTATTTGTTGCAAAAGACGTTTCGACCCCTATCCAGGAGGCTTTTTCAATTCACTGAAACCAAAATGTGAGCGTGTGGAGTTATAACAGTCTAAAAAAGTCACGCACCATCATATGTAAATTGCAAGCTGAGGTAACACATACATGTAAATTGACAGATCACACCTTAACAATAGGGGGTTCCCTTGAAGTCTCTGGCAGAAAACACACAACTGTATGTATATTGACAAAAAACACCTCACAAACCAACAGAGGTTTCTCAAACAACTTTGTTAGTCTAATTCACAGATGTGGGTGCTTCACCTTTCCTACCCAAATTTGTTGTTGGTCAGGGGATTTGAACTGCCAACCTCTTGATCATAGGCTCAGCTTCTCGACTCTCTGCACTTGCTCCCACTACAATCAACTTTGGCTTTGGTCTAGTGATGTGCAGATTGATACTAAACTATAGATACTATTGTTAGCAGAACTTTGTGCTCTAGAATCAATTCTTAAATCAAACTATCAATACTTTTGACACTTCAGTCATTTCAGGTAATGCATATAATTAACAAGAAGATGGTAGAAAGTAACTAAACTATTGAGGTTTTGTCTAAATTATACACAGTTGGTGGGAACTACTTTTTGTTCTGCCTGTGTAAGTTTGTCATAAAGTGTGTAAGTGGAGCGGCACGTTGCTCATGCTCAGTCAGTCTGCTAGGGCAAGACAAGCTCTGGAGGAGTCCTTCAGTGCTGCAAACTCTATCCAAGTACAGAAGGAGGAAATGTGGAGCTTTCAGCAGCGATAAAAACTGTTGTAGTTGGTCAGAGTTGGTCAAATTAATACATACAGTATGGTTATGAAATAAGAAATATAATACATTTATGCTTCAACAAATGGTTGAATGAGTGCGGTTTGGAGTAATAATTTGTGTATCACTGAGATAATCACATAGGTAAAAAAAACATTTATTCAGCCAAGGTTTCCTGAAGAATTGACAGTTTAAAGTGGATTACAGTACATAGGTGTCATCAAATTATAGAGTAGTGGCAATAAAACAGCCTTAGTGAACTCTGAAAAATATATACTACAAACAATGGACAAATATTATCTTAAAAACATATCTATTTCTATTTAATAGATATTTAATAATTTATTTTAATAGTTTTATGATTTTCCTTATTTTCTTTTTTTTAGTGTTTGGAACACCATTTTCGCATATTTTGTATAATTGTGTCCTGTTGTTTACTGTTGTTGTATAGCTCAGCTATATTGTAAAGGAGGCCATTACCTCAGTATACTCCTGTGTTTAAAATAAATAAATTACTTTGATGTCTTATTTAACGTTGATTTGCAATAATATGCTGTATGTGTAATAAACTGATTCTTTTATCATAACTTTCGCCTCTGTTATTTTTAATGTTAGTACTGTAGAATTAATTCATAGCCAAGAGTTATTTGCACAACTACATATCATCATGATTCCACTAATAAATCTCAATTTAAAACTGTGGATTGGGAACTTGAAAAAGTTTGTGGTGTCTGAACGTTGAAGGGACAGTTTCTGAACATTCAGGGGATGTTGTCTGAACATTTGGGGGACAGTTTCTGAACATTCAGGGGACGTTGTCTGAACGTTTTATGGAGTTTCATTTGGACATTCAGTGAACGTTTTCTGCAAACATTCAGAGGACGTTGATGACAACGTTCAGAGAACGTTGTCTGAACGTTCAGGGCACAGTTTCTGAACATTCAGGGGATGTTGTCTGAACGTTCGGGGGACAGTTTCTGAACATTCAGGGTACGTTGTCTGAACGTTTTATGGAGTTTCATTTGGACGTTCAGTGAACGTTTTCTGCAAACGTTTAGAGGACGTTGATGACAACGTTCAGAGGACATTGTCTGAACGTTCAATGTTAGCTGGTCTTGCGGATTACAGCTTACTTTCCGCTCGAGTTGGTTTTTAGTTTCTCTTTGGATCGAATGCTGGAGTGAAAAACACGACAGAAAAGGTACTTGAAAATCCAAACCCACTTTAATTATGATTATTGATTAAAGTACAATGAACACAGAGTCATGTTAGATCATTAAATGCACATTTAATGGAAAACAACCCAACCATATGACCTGTTCAGAAAGTTCCCTCAGTTCTGGTCGATCTGCGTTGTCTTGTTCGAAGGAGGAAGTATCTGGTCTTTTATATTCTAACTTAGGTCAGCTGGTTTTTAGGTATAACCTGTTCTGATTTTACCTTCTAGAAGGGTCTTCACCACTCCCTAAGGTATGTGTTTGTGCTTGCTCTGGGTTTTCCAGAATCTTCTTTAACATCTCCCTGAGTTATGTGTTTGTGTCAGGCCAGCACTCTTCTGGTTATACCGGAAATGAACACACGCACTTTCAGTGAAACAGACAAATACGTTGCGATATGAGGACAACAATGAATTTTATTTTTACAACAATCCCCCTTTGGACCTCAATTCCTGAGGTCCACATCTTTCCCTGACTTATTCTGAGAGGTGATAAATTCAAGCTAATAGATCTTGGAATATGGTGATAAGTAATAATAAAGTCAAAGATCAAAATATTAAAGGATGAAATTCAAATTTGTGTGTAAAATATTATTTCAAGCAAGTGTGTAAGCGTACAAAATACTAATTTGATTCCACTGAACTCTAGACCTGTTTCCTCCTCCGACGGCAACGTAGTCGTCCCCTTACAAAACAGAGCAAAAATAGAAAAATTGAGCATAAAAGTAGAAAACAAAACATCAATCAACAATTGAAATGTGTCACACGTACACATGTGTATTTCCTTGGAACAGCTACTCAAGGCAGACCCCTGGAACAGCTACTCAGGGCAGACCCCTGGCGTTGCTTGGGGATATTGAATCCTCCTATGTCCCCAAGTTTTCTTCGTGTTGTGTGAGACTCTAATATGTAGTGTTTTTATCTCTCTAGGTGTCTGTACTATATGTGGCTGTTCCAACACCGAGTGGCCCAATTTAACAAAGTCCTTCAGAGCCGGCACGCAACTAAACTCGGCTGTTTTGGGTCTATCAGGGTGTAAAAGTTCAATTTACGAGGTCTTGATGTTCAGCCTGGCCTCCTAGTTCCTGCCTGGTTCCCGGGCAGGTGCACACTGAACCGTGTGGATCCCCTGGCATTGACACGCACTGCCTGTGATGTGCGTTCAGCGACCCCACACGGGTCCGTACTGACCAGGGCTGTCTGGTCTTGCCTCCTTTGGAATCTGTTGAGAAAACCTAAACCACAAACTTTCGACTTGTTAGACTACAACAGGGCCTTCTTGGTTTAACCCAATTCACTCATCTGAGAGAAGGCCCAAACGTGGGTAAATCCATGTGAGTTAAATTACTCTCTACTGTCTATCCATAAACCCACTCACAATGGTGCTGATAAGTCAGATTCTAAAACGTAAGCCAATTTCTCCAATGTTATATTAAAATTTGTACCCGGAAATGTGCAATAAAACAAAAATAGAGTTCCATCCTCACCCCCTCAGCTGGAGCATTTCCAGGAACCACCTATAATAAGCAGAATCATGTCCACAGCAAACAACACCCAATAAATTATAAATCAGTAGTACAAAGAATGAATCATGCATGTTAGTTGGGTTTGGGAGAGACTTAATCTTCATTAGGGTTAATTATGAGTAGTTTGAGGCGGTTCATACTTACAAAAATACTGTACCTTTTCACTCAGCTTATAGCAGAAATTACACACATAAAAGTAACATAGCATGCGGCGGCAGAGCATAATTCACAAAACATTGTACACCTGTGGTTCTATACACCTTCTTCCTGAGTCAATAAGTCACATGTCGTCCAGTCAAGTCAATTGCGTATAAATCTACAGAACCACCATATTCCTAAACACCCTCTGATCAGGTCCACTTCAGGTTTGAGTGGTTTGAGCCTGCAGGCCAGGAAACATTTCCAAGGGGCGTCCCCCATCCTAGAGATCTGCTTCACACACATTTCACAGAGGAAAAAACATTGTTGTTAATTGCTCATATAAACCTTTAACATTGTTGTTAATTGCTCATATAAACCTTTAAGACGCCTCATGCTGTATGAGTGATGATTTTGTTCATTCCAAATCTAAAATCTCTGTATAACTAATGAACTAACCTTTCCTAAGTTTTCTTCCTATTTAGGAATATGCTTGCACCAATACTGTACTCCTTCCTCCATGACATGATTAAAGAAAATAAACGTTCAAGACCGATGCCGCCTCAATATCGACGCAAGTGGATTTTGTTTATAATGCCAATTTATCAGTTATCCTTATTATGCTTTGTATACTGAAATGTAGTTTATAATGCCAATTTATCAGTTATCCTTATTATGCTTTGTATACTAAAATGTATTTACCATCTATTAGTTAATTAGTTATTTCTAGGAACATTTTTCAACCTAGTTGTTTTTAGGAAACATTTACAATCTAGTTATTTTTAGGGACCAATTTCAGCCTCTCTATTTTTAGGAACATCTGTCAACCTCTCCCCCTTATGAAACAAAACTCTACCTTGTTTCAATTCTGTAGTCTGCACGCCAAAGTTATTTGGTTGTTAAATTGGAAATTGTGTCTAAATTTACCATCCTTTAACCTGAGCACTAGTGTCAGGATCCCAGAAAAAATGTTTCCTAAACCCCAGCCTATTGCCACCTCTAATTTGGTTTTCACAACCATATAGCTAACTGTAATCTACGATATCATCACATTTTCTTTAAAGTTATAATCATTTACCAAAATGTACCCCTTGTGACACATCAGATTCCCAACATGCACTCCGCCAAGGATAACTGTTGCCCTCTCTTCAGTTCTATAAAACATTGTATGAATGTTTGTGGAGACATAAATTTTAACCTGCAAAAACAAAAATATAAAAGTTAACTCGTTTTAGGGTCAGGAGCTAGGATCATTTCCCTTGCTTTCCTTAAGCTTCACCACAGAGTTACAGGAACCAGAAAAAGCAAGTCGTCAGATCCACCTGAGCACAGTATAACTAAATCATGAGGCCCGCGCTGGCAAGCCCTAAATGTGCATATGTGTTTCATTTAAAAATTATCATAGCAACTGTAGATTTGACCCCGGATACCAAAGTCATTGACAGATCCTCACAGATCAATATGGAGTGCGGCCTTTGCTGGACTGCTGGTATGGCAGGACCCGTTCACTTGTCTGTTTGAAGAACGTGTTCAGCCTTCTCTTGTTCCAGCCCCCATTGAGACGTTCACTGGGTTCTGATTCTCGTCAGGATCCCCCAAATCCGGACCGTATATTCTGGCCATTTGTGTCTGATGACCATGTTTTGACAGTTCTTTGACAAAGTCTTTGTCTCTGCTTGGCTGAAAGTTTTTGTGGACAGTCTTTTGTTCTTTGATGACAGTCCAGTGCACTGCCCTTCTTTTGGTGCCTTTATTGTTTTCAGTCGTTCTTTGCGTAAGCCCCTCGAAAGTTCTTTGAGCAGGGTTGCATATGAGTCCAGCCATGTTGTTGTTGTTCTCAGTGAAGTCACAGTGAGCCAGTTCTGGACACACCTTCATATTAAATCTGATCCGATCTGATCAATAACCACAGTAGCTGAGATTCAAAAGTCAGATGCTGCATGTGTTTTGACAGAGGCCTATCTTAATGCATGTTTTACCATTATGTGTTTTGCAAGGATGAGGTGGGATCCATAAGACTCACTCTTGCCGTTCCACCAACACTGTCCAATGAGGCTATTTCAAAAAATAGAAAAAATAAAAATCATTAAAAGACCAGGATCAAATTAATTTTCTGTTAACAAGCTTTATTATGGATCCTTCGACAGAGGCATCTTTTTAATCTGATCTGCACAACAGATCCAAAACATTAGTTTACCTAAAAGTGAAATAATCAATTTACCCTGAAACCAAAAAATATTGTAGCCTACTTTTATTTCAGAAAATATAATGTAGTGTTTTCTAAGACCACCTTGCTAGTATACAGTCTATGATAATTAGCCAATTCCTTGAGCCTTCTAAGATCTGCCCTCTCGTTGGATTTATTTATGTATTGTGTATAATTTTCATGTCTAAACGGCACCGCGGGATGCCCTCCTAAATTGTCAATTTGAAATTGTTAAGCTCAGTGGCTCATTTATTCAAAGTCAACATTTGGACTCGTTCATTTTGGCCTGTTGTTCCAGGTATAGAACTATTAGTCGATTTTTCAAAGTCCAATTCTCCATTTGTTATAAATTGCGATTCACTTTATGTCCTCAATAGAAAAATATCGATTAAAATAAAGGTGTGTTTATTCAGGACCTGTTTGTGAGGGCTACTCCCTCTTTCTTATTCTTCAAACCCCAATCTGGCCTCTTGTTGCTTTTAATGTCCATAATTCATACAAGCCAATATCAAACTTAACTTCCATTGTGCTACGTGTTAATACCTCCTATGTGTGCCTAGTTAATTAAATGTTTGTGTTGTACACGTTTCAGGGGAAAGAGGTTGTCAGCCCCTCCTGTTCTTTTTTTTATTCATCTGACTCCAAACATTTATTAAAATCTGTACCTGCATCCTTTTACTTTTATTAAATGTTTCAGAACGAATAACCCAACTGGATGACTAAATTAAATTACAAATAAAAGTGACTCAGACCTGTTTTTGGTTTCTCTAGAAATTATTACGCTTCTCTCTGCCGTACCTTTTTTCGTCCATTAGGGGTCTCCATTATACTCAGGCTGTACAGGAAACGACTGTGTCTTTTGCGTCCCTCCTTCCGGTCAACGCTCACAAGACGTGTACATTCACTGGAACTATTCACAAAAGTACGTCTTCCAAATTGGTAATCCACTTTCTCTGCTTCTTATATTGGAAAATACAAGTATGATACGTTCGGTTCTACATCCTCACGGCCTATACACAAATTATAAGGACAACGTCCCGTGAACCACGTCGGACCTAATGGCTCATTAGCTTTGCTGTTAGTTGCTTAGTTCGTCTACAAAAACTAAATTTGGATTATTTAAAGTCGATAACGTTTCTCCACACGACACGTCACTCTGTATGCTTCGTTATGTAACAGCATCACTAATCGCGCTGTAGAAAATTATTTAATCCTGTTAAAATGGAGAAGTGTAAACTGTTTTAATGCAATGTTTATTCTGTATTTCAGGAAAACAGCACCAACTACTGAGGAGGTGGACTACGTTTGTTCCTATATTAAACTATCTAAATAAAACTTTGTTCTAACCTTAGTGCCTCAATGTTTTTTTCATCATTTCTGCATTATCTGCTGCGTATGTCTGTCGGTACAGTGGTGATTATTTAATCCTCAGATAGCTTGTGAAAAGTTTAAGAAAAAAATCCATAAATATGTCATACAGGCTGAAAAATACAGTAGTTATTATTTTCCTCCCTCTGTTTTTGAATTGTGCAGGTCTTCAGTGTTAAGTCCTTTTAATTAAACATTTTCTTTTCAAGTTTACTTTTTTTTTTTTAGAGATATGTATGGGAACAATTAAATAACTTTTTCTCTTGGGTTAGATTTAAATAACAAGTAGGACAGTGCTTTTATTGAGGCAAGAAGAAAATGTGATGGTATCAAAGGTATTTAACTTAATAATTTCTGTATATAGCCTGTTTCAGCTTTTTCAGCTAATTCTACATTTTTTAATCCAACTTTTTCAGCCTAATTTAGCAAGACCATGCTCTTGTTTTAGCTATTGTTCAGCTGGTTTTAGCCAATTAAAGCTTTTTCAGATGATTTCCACTTTATTTTGCTTATTTTCTCCTTATTTCAGATGTTTTTAAATTCCTGATTGTTTCAGATATTTTGGATTATGCTTCTTTGGGCTTATTTCTGCTAGTTTCAGATTTCAGATTGCTTCTCATGAACATTAAATATACCATACTCACCAGCTTCCAGTTTTTGCTGCTCCAACCTGTCTTTCTCTTTCCGGATTTTATGTATTTGTTCTCACATTAGGTTTATAGTGCTATTTTGTTCTAAGTGCTGATCTAGTTCTTTTAACCTTTTTAAAAGTAGTTTTTCTTGTTTTTTGTCCTGAACTAACAAAGACATTGCATTTTTTATGATTTTAATCTGCTCGATCAATGTTTTAAGCAAGGTTTTCTCAAGTTTTTTTTCTGAAACTCTCCTCCATGTCACACATACACCAAGCCTATTACTTTTTATTGATACTGGAACAACCAGTGAGATCACAGTTATTCCCCGAAAGGAATGTCCTTTTAGCAATCTGAACGTTCCTCAGGGGCAAGCCAGATTACCAGGATTCTTTTACAGCTAATCTCACTCACACAGGAACTCTTTTCTTGTAATTCACTCACGTAGTTGGCCTTATAGTTTTTGACAAAAGACAAACATCAAACATGAAAGACAATAGACAGGCCAACTTTTGCACTTTATTCACGCGAGACTCTGACACCATGAAAAGAACCTTCAACAATGGAAGAAAATTACCTTTTGAATTTTAATAAAATTTGTGGAAGTCTGTGTTCACTCCTTTATCATATTATTTTATCCTTTATTTTGTTCTTTATTTTAAAATTATCTCTTACTTATTTTATTTGTTTGTGGGTTTGATTTTTCAATACCTTTATTCCTAGTGTATTATAACGTATTTTNATATACTGTGTACATTAACTTATATGCTGCTGTGCCACTCTTTGCAAATGTCAATGCTAGAACCTTCAGTTTATTTTATAGATATACTTTTTATACTTTTTATACTACTATGCAAAAACTCAGGACAGTATTACACTTTTATTATTTCATTTTATGCTTATGTTCATTGGGTGTTTGGTGTTTCAGGGGTGTTTGGTGTTTCAGTGTTGGTGTAAATTTTCATACTTTTATACTATTATGAAAAAACTCAGGACAGTGTTACACTTTTACTATTTTATGCTTATGTTTATTAAATGTTTTAGTGTTTAGTGTTTAGATGGTTACTGTTGCACCGAGGGACTGAGAGAAACGCAATTTCGGTCCTGTGTATGTCCTGTACATATTGCAGTTCCGACAATAAAGTTGACTTTGACTTGACTTATTTCTGCTTGGATCTAATTTCTTCTCAGCGGCTTTTAAGCCTGAAATAAGTAATCTAGTTTGGCTTTTTATACAAGCTATATTTAGTCATCTTTTTTAAAGATGCTTCTTTGTGTTGTTTTTTTATTTTATTTATTTATTTATTTTTATTGTTGACTCAATGTTAAGTTGAATTTTTATACAATGTATGCACTTTGGTCAACTGTCTTTTCAAAGGTAAAACAAAAACAAACTTTGACTTGACTATGCCATGAGCAAAAAATGAAAAATGAAGTACAGTATGTAATTTAAGTGTACAGTGATTCTGTTTTTTTCATGTTTAGGATGTTTTTTATTTGATTTGATGTTTATTCATTCATTTTAAAAGAACAATACAAGACAGTTTCATCAGATACAAGAATACAAGTAGGATAAAATGAAGGGAGCAGAAAGAAGATGGCTCTGCGGCAAATGCGTAATGAACGCGGGTGGCCCAGAGCCACCCAGGGGAGCCCCGGGCCATTGAGGGCTGGCCAATGCGAAAACGGCCTGTGTGTCTGCTCTCAGGCCCGACCCCCACCGTGGTGGCAACAATCTACCGCCCTCCAAAAGTGAACAGCTCCTTCATGAATTACTTTGCTGGACTAATGGCTCATTTAACTGCTCTTTCACCCAATGTCATCCTGCTGGGCGATTTCAACATTAATTTGGATCAGGAAAACAACCCCCTCTCTAGGGACTTCACATCTTGCTTGGACAGCTGTGGCTTTCAACAATTCATCAACTTTCCAACACACAAGATGGGCCACACTTTGGATTAAAGCCTGGTTTATACTTCTGTCTTACGTCTTTTACCCCCGTTGAGTGAAAAAAGGTTGCGTAACTTCTGGGTGCACTCCCGCTGTGATGCCCCAGTGACAGCCCGTCTTGTACGTGGCCCCCAAGCAGAACTGCAAGACTTTGCATACAAGACGGACTATCGCCGGGGATCACAGCAGGAGTGCAGCCAGAAGTTGCGCAACCTTTTATCACTCAAATCTTCACTCAATGGGGGGTAAAATACGTAAGACAGAAGTATAAACCAGGCTTTACTCTGTTGCACCGGACTTTCTCCTCTTAACTGTTCTTCTGATGAACTTCCATTTACTGATCACCTGATGATTTCATTCAATGTTAATCTTAAATTTTCCTCAGATAAACCTCAACGCACTCTTTCCTTCCGTAATATCAAGAATATCAACCATGACATTCTTTTATCTCATATTAATAATACCCTCTCCACTTTCAACTCCTCCAACCCAGATGATCTTGTCACATTATACAACACAAGTCTCACCAACATACTTAACTCTGTTGCTCCTCTGAAAACTCGGACTGTTTCCTTCTCCAACTCTGCACCCTGGTTCACTCCAGAACTCTGCTCCCTGAAAACCAAAGGTCGGCGGCTAGAGCGTCTCTATAAAAAATCCGGTCTCACAATTCACAAGGAACTTTATGCAAACCACCTCATCCATTACAAGAACAGTATTTCTCAAGCCAAATCCAGCTACTTCTCAGACATCATCAGTTCCAATGTTGGTAATTCAAAGACATTGTTCTCTCTCCTTCACCGTTCTGTCTCATCTCCTAACTCTCTACCCTCTCACATGGTTTCCACAGAATTTTGCAACTCCCTGATGTCATATTTCAATGAAAAGATTATTTCAATTCATAAACACCTTGGACCAAATACTGCCCCCAGCATCCTTGTTGAACTCCCCCCTCCCTCCCTCCCTCCCTTTCTCTGTCTTCTCCCTCCCCTCTGCTGATGACATTGCTGACATTATCAGCAAGTCCAAGTCCTCATCCTGTCAACTTGACCCATTTCCCACAGTTCTTGTTAAATCCTGTCTCCCGTCTCTGCTCCCTATCATCACTAATATCATCCACTCCTCCCTAACCTCTGGCATTGTTCCCACAGCCTTCAAATCTGCTGCCATCACCCCCATCATCAAGAAACCAGGTCTTGACTTCACCAACTTCAGTAATCTTTGTCCGATCTCCAATCTGCCCTTCATCTCCAAAATTCTTGAAAAAACTGTTGCTAGTCAACTTCACTCACACCTGTCCAACAACAACATATGAAGAGTTTCAATCTGGTTTTCGCCCCCACCATAGCACCGAAACAGCTCTACCTTCTTCTTGCTACTGACTCTGGTCTTCTGTCCATCCTCATTCTTCTTGATCTAAGTTCTGCCTTCGACACCATCTGTCATTCTATCCTCCTCAACAGACTAACCTCCATTGGCATCTCAGGTACCCCGTTAGACTGGTTCAACTCCTATCTCTCTGACCGCACTCAATTCATTCAGCTTAAATCCTTCCGCTCCCAGTCTTCCCCTGTCTCCACGGGTGTCCCCCAAGGCTCTGTCCTCGGACCCCTCCTCTTCATCATTTACCTCCTTCCTCTAGGTCACATCTTCCGCAAATACGGCGTCCATTTCCACTGTTATGCTGATGACACACAGCTCTACTTGTCATCAAAACCTAACTCCACCCACCCACCCTCCATCCTCACCGACTGTCTCAATGAGCTAAATCACTGGTTTTCTAACAATTTCCTTCAACTAAACAGTAACAAAACAGAAATCATTCTCGTCTGTACCAAAAACTCTATTTCAAAATCAGAACATCTTCTCGTCCCCCTTAACAACTCTCTGCTATCCCCCTCCCCTCAGGTCAAGAGCCTCGGTGTCATCCTCGACACCACTCTCTCCTTCACTTCACACATCAACAATATTACTCGGTCTGCCTATTTCCACCTCCGTAATATTAACCGTCTCCGTCCTTCTCTCACACCCCGCTCCACAGCCATCCTGGTGCACAGTCTTGTGACTTCCCGTATCGATTACTGCAACTCCCTTCTCTACGGCCTCCCCAACAAATCTCTCCACAAGTTACAGATGGTCCAGAACTCAGCTGCCCGTGTCATCACTCAAACCTCCTACTATAACCACATCACTCCTGTCCTGCAGCAGCTCCACTGGCTCCCGGTTAAATCACGCATCATCTTCAAAATTCTACTTCTCACGTTCAAAGCTATCCACAACCTTGCCCCTCCTTATCTATCTGACCTCCTACAAATCTCCATCCCATCACGCTCTCTCAGATCCTCCTCTTCGCTACATCTCCATGTACCCTCTGCCCGCCTCTCCACCATGGGGAGCAGGGCCTTCACCTGCTCTGCCCCTCACCTCTGGAACGCTCTACCGCCAGACCTTCGAAACACCACCTCCCTTTCTCTGTTCAAGACTGCCCTGAAAACACATCTCTTTAGACTAGCTTATCATTAACTTTACTAAATGTATTTTTATTATTTTGCATTTTATAATCCTTATGTATTTTATATTTCAATTTGTCACTGATAATGTTTGCACTGTATTGGTTTGTTAAGTGTCCTTGGGTGTCCTGAAAGGCGCTTTTAAATAAAATTATTATTATTATTATAAATGTCTGTGATGGTGGGGAGGCTGACTCCAACAGAAAGTTAATGCTGCCAAAGTTATTCTCTTGTGCTTATTGTTTATTTATTTTGATTAAAATCAGTGACTCGTCCATTAGGGACAGATGTAGTCTTTACTTCCTCCTTCAAAGCCTCTCAGTTTGTAGCTGTTGTGACGGAGGCGTCAAGATGGCGGCAGTGTAAGACGTTCTACAACGTGCTCTCAGTACCAATATTATTTGCAACTCTTATGCCTTTTTCTGTTGTAAAAAGACACAGTTAAGAATTTTTCGCTCCTGTAAGTTTATCTTACACTCAGAAAAATGCCAAAATCAGCTAAAAAAAAGAACAGGAGACCACAAATGGAGCAGGTGCGACTGCTGGGAAAGATCACGACTACAGCGGTGCAGATATCGGGGCTCTTCAACCAGAGGTGGACAACGAAATTGATTTTCCGCCGCTCCCGGTAACCCTAAGTAAGCCCCCTGTAGCCAAGAAACCATTTTCAAATGTCTCTCAATCGACTAGCAGCCTACACACCGATGATGCTAATGCTATTGCTATGCTAGCTAACCTGATCAACGCCAGAAGTGACCCTCTTGAAGCTAGGATGGAAAACATGCTCAAAGAGATGAAAGGTGTCAAAAAGAAAATTATATCTGTTGAAAAACGTGTAGAACGCAATGAAAAAGACACAACATCCTGCTTAATTCGCGTCACTGAGATGGAATGCTATGATCGTCGCTGGAACCTCAGACTTCATGGAATCCCTGAGGCTGAGAAGGAAGACGTGTTGAAGGAGGTGCTGCGGGTGTGCCAAGAGATTCTTCCAAAAGATAAAGAAAATCTTCAGATCTTCATTGAAGTTGCTCATCGGGTTGGAAGAAAGCTCATCGGCAGCTCCCGCCCCGTGCTATCATCATTCGCTTTGTGGCGAGGAGATATCGAGATTACATCTGGAAAGCAGCTAAAAGAAATGACTTTTTGAAAAAAAATGGGCTCCGTTTCACCGAAGACCTCTGCAAAGAAGATTGTGACTCCCGACATAAACTATGGCCATCCATCCAAAAGGCTCGAGATGAGGGAAAATCTGCCTATTTCATTGGGGGTCGTGGTTTCATCAATGGTGTGGAGATCCCCCCTGTATTCGGTCAAATGCAAGATTAATCGCAATTCCCATTTCCTTCCTGATGGGTCCACACTACTGTTCTGGTAAAAAAAAAAGAAAAAGACTGTTCTGTCAAAACTGTACTGTTCTGGAACTTTATAACATGTTGCAAACCAAAGTTTGGGTAGTTAATAGGGTACTGATTCACGGTGTGAATAGTATTTAACTACCTCTATTGACCAAGTTACTATTCGTGTTTGTTAAATGTCATCGTTTTCACTTGTTTCTCTTAATGCCAGGGGGATGCGTAACATGTTAAAAAGAAAAGCATTATTTCTGTTTGCCAAAAATCTCAAATCTGATCTTTGTTTCTTTCAGGAAAGTCACTCTACAGTTGATGATGTTACTTTTTGGAAATCCCAGTGGGGTAACTCTGTTTGGCTCTCTCACGGGTCTGAACGCTGCAGGAGTTATGACCTTAATGGGAATATAATCTCAACTGAATGTGATTCACTAGGTCACTTTATCTGCCAACTACTATTTCACGAAAACTATTATTTCATTTGTGCCAACTGCCAACATCTATGGTTACAACAACAAGGGAGAAAATGATAAGCTGTTTATTGCAGTTGAAAAGATCTTTCTAGAATGGTTAAAAAATATCCTAACGCTGTAATTCTCATGGGAGGTGATTTCAATACTGTCTTAAATGGTAATTTTGATAAATGGCCTCCTGGTAAACCAAACGCTTCAAGCCCAACTATTAAATCTTTTATGGAAATTCTTAATTTAATTGATATTTGGAGAGCGAAACATCCACATGACAGTTTATTTACTTGGAGTAATAAATCTTCATCTCAACAATCTAGGATAGACTTCTGGTTAATCTCCGATTCAATAAACAAGGAAACTGTTACCGTTAATATCCTACCTACCCCCCTTACAGACCATAAAGTTATTGAGCTTATTATTAACTTCTCAGACAAAAATCACTCTTTTAACTCTCCCTCATACTGGAAATTGAACAACTCCTTACTAAATTATGAAGAGGTCACCACAAAGATAAAAAAATTACTTATATTTTACTGGAATAAGCACAGATAGATAATCTTTATGGACTTAACTGGGAACTTTTTTAATTTGAATCTGGTAAATTCCGAAGAAAATTCAGCAGTAACAAAGCCAAAGCTAGTAGAGCAGAGGAAACAAAAATTATTTCAAGGATATCCAAGGTTTCTCAATTAAATCCCTCTAATTTAAACACGTCAGAACAACAAGAATTAACTGAACTACAAGCTAAATTGGATAACTTTTACATTAACAAAAGTAAAGGAGCTTTTGTTAGATCAAGGAGAAAATGGCTAGAGGAGGGTGAACAAAACACTCATTACTTTTTTAACTTAGAAAAACAAAATGCTGTCAATAACTCTATTTCCAGACTAAAGATTAATGACTCGGTTACAGATAACCTTGATGACATAGCTAAATACAGTATTGTAGTTCATTTTATGAAACTCTATATAACTCCAATTTTTGCCAAGCTTCAGTTGATGCCCTGTTGATCAATTTAACTGTTAAACCGATCCCAAATACTGCATTGAAAAACAACGCTGTGATGAGCCAATCTCGTTACAGGAAATTTTAGATGCCATCTCACATCTCAAAATTAACAAATCCCCAGGGATTGATGGACTAAGTGCTGAATTTTATAAACATTTTTCATCTGACCTTGCCCCTTTCCTCTTAAACATTTTCATTGAAAGTATAGAGAAAGGCACTCTTCCAACAACCCTCAGGGTTTAACCACTCTTACCAAAACCTAAAAAAGATCTGTTACTTCTTGATAACTGGCGTTGTGGGGGACCACTAGGGGGCTCTACTCACACCCAGTGGACCGAAGGCATTACAGGATGTTTTATTGTGAAAGGTCCAGTGGACCGGATGTGGTATTGGATATATAAGGCGGTGTTGGGTGTTTCCCGCCAGTTTAGTAGGAGTTGATTAAAAGTGAAGATCTACATCCCGTCTCCTGTGTCGTCTCTTCACCACCTCCTACACTGGTGACCTCGTGAACTGAATATGTCGACATCTGAAGGTCCAGCCAGCTCTCTTCAGCTGTCCGCGGTTGTGGAACCTCCACCGGCGGCCCCGCTCGCTTTTGCGGTGGCCGTTAAAATCCCGGACTTCTGGCTGCACGCACCTCAGTCGTGGTTCGCCCACATCGAATCACAGTTCGCTCTTCGCGGGATCTCTGCAGACGACACCAAATACCACCATGTGGTCGCGTCACTGGACCCATTGTCCACCCAGCGGGTAATGAGCCTGCTCGAGGACCCTCCTGCACAAGGAAAGTACGAAGCCCTCAAACAGCTCCTTCTGCAGCGTTACTCGCTCTCAGACGCGGAGCGCGCTGAGAAACTTTTTTCCCTCTCCGATTTGGGCGACGGCACAGCTCTTGAGCTCATGGAAGGCATGTTGTCTTTGAGGGGATCGGCAGACTGTGAGTTTCTCTTCCTCCACCTCTTCCTCCGCCGGCTCCCGGCTCCAGTGCGCACCGCCCTGGCCAACTCCTCGTTTCTGCAGCAGAAGGATTACCGCTCGCTGGCCCGCGAAGCCGACCGCATCCTGCTGGCTGCGAGGACTTTCGCGGTCCAGGCGGCGGTCCCCGGATCTCCAGCAGCGCCTCAGCTTCAAGCAACGCCCTCAGCGCCGGACGAGCCATCGGTCGTAGCAGGAGTCGCTACCCGCAGGCGGTCAGGAGCCGCCTTTTGTTTCTACCACCAGCGTTTTGGCGCCAAAGCACGACGATGCATCCCACCGTGCAGCTTCAAGCCGCAGGGAAACGAGTACGCCAGCGGCCGCTAGCAGTCGCGGCCGTTGGCGACAAGGAAAGGCTGCTTTTCATCGAAGACTCGAGGTCGGGGAGGCGGTTCCTGGTGGACTCTGGTTCGCAGAAGAGCCTCGTTCCCCCGACTGGCTCCGACAGGTTGGCAGAAGGCTGCGGGCCGCAGCTAACCGCGGCTAACGGCTATCCCATCAAGACGTTTGGCGAAAGGTTGGTGACTGTGTGTTTCCATGAACGGGACTTCCAGTGGAACTTTGTTGTAGCTGCTAGCTCAGTCCCTATTTTAGGGGCTGATTTTCTTTGTGCTCATGGACTCCTTGTTGATGTAGCTAACAGGCGTTTGATCGACGCTGTGTCTTTTTCGTCACTGCCTTGTGCGACGCGAGGAGCTGGGCCTTTAATGCATGCTAACTTTTTAGCTTCGGGTAATGTGTTTCAGCGTTTATTGTCTGAATTCCCCTCGCTGACTGTTCCTGATTTTGCAAACACAAACACAAAACATGGGGTCGAACATTATATTCCCACAACGGGCCCCCCGGTGTTCGCACGTGCACGCCGCCTCGATGCTACTAAGCTAGCAATAGCACAGGAAGAGTTTGCTAACATGGAGCGTTTAGGCATCGTGCAACGCTCAAACAGTCCGTGGGCCTCCCCCCTGCACATGGTGCCCAAAGCAGACGGCAAATGGCGTCCATGTGGGGATTTCCGCCGCCTTAATAACATCACAGAGAACGATCGTTATCCCATCCCCCACATCCAGGATTTTTCAGTGCACCTGGCTGGGACCTCCATTTTTTCTAAAGTAGATTTAGTACGGGGGTACCACCAGGTTCCTGTGCATGTGGAGGATGTCCCTAAGACCGCTGTTATCACGCCTTTCGGCCTGTTTGAGTTTTTGCGCATGCCTTTTGGTCTTAAAGGTGCAGCACAAACATTTCAGCGGTTGATGGATTCAGTCCTAAGGGGTCTGTCCTTCGTATTTGTGTACCTGGATGACGTCCTGGTGGCTAGCAGCTCGGCTGAGCAGCACTTGTCCCACCTCCGTGAGGTTTTTCAGCGCCTGGCAGCACATGGCCTGATTGTAAATACAGCGAAATGCCAGTTTGGGCTGCCAGTCATTGACTTTTTGGGCCACCGCATTTCTGCAAGTGGTGCAGTCCCATTACCAAACAAAGTGCAGGCGGTGTCAGATTTCCCACAGCCCCAGTCTGTTAAAGCGCTACAAGAATTTTTGGGAATGGTTAACTTCTATAACCGTTTCCTCCCCAGGGCAGCACAACTGCTGCGTCCGCTCTATGGAGCGCTGAAAAAGAAAAAGCCCAACGACAGCGTGGACTGGACACCAGAACGCCTACAGGCATTTGGTGATGCTAAAGCTGCACTGGCCACTGCTGCCCTTTTGGCCCATCCATCCCCAGCGGCGCAAATAGCTTTAACAACCGACGCATCTGATGTTGCGGTGGGGGCTGTGTTAGAACAGCAGGTTTCCGGGGTTTGGCAGCCGCTTGCATTTTTCAGCCGTACGCTACGGGACAATGAGCTGAAATACAGTGTTTTTGACAGAGAGTTGCTGGCGCTTTACCTGGCCACACGCCATTTCAGGTTTTTCCTGGAGGGCCGCCGGTTCACTGCATATGTTGACCACAAACCCTTGGTGTTTGCGATGTCAAAAATTTCTGACCCCTGGTCTGCTCGCCAGCAACGCCACCTCGCAGCGGTGTCTGAATTTACTACAGACATTCAGCATGTGGCTGGAAAATCCAACGTGGTGGCTGACTGTCTCTCTCGGGTGCTGATCTCTCCCGTATACGTTGGCATCGATTTTTCTGCTATGGCTGCGGACCAACGTAGCGACGCAGAAATACTCGAGCTCCAGTCCGGGCCCACAGGCCTCGAGTTGGAGGAACGGCAGGTGAATGACGGCGGTCCTCTCCTGCTCTGTGATGTTTCTACTGGCAGGCCCCGCCCCCTGGTTCCAGTTTCATGGCGACGCCGCGTTTTTGACTCCTTACATTCCCTTTCTCACCCAGGTGTTAGAGCCTCGGTGAAACTGGTCAGTGCAAAGTTTGTTTGGCCCGGTCTGCGTAAAGCAGTTAAGGAGTGGGCAGCAGCGTGTGTCCCATGCCAGCGTGCTAAGGTTAACAGACACACCAAAGCACCTTTGGAACCCTTCTCCATCCCAGGTCGGCGGTTTGACCATGTGCACGTAGACCTGGTGGGCCCTCTGCCTCCATCACAAGGTTTTACTCATCTGCTGACTATGATAGACCGGACCACCAGGTGGCCTGAGGTGGTTCCTCTGACATCCACAACATCTGCAGTGGTGGCCCGGGCATTTTTGTCTACCTGGGTGGCGCGTTTTGGCCCCCCTTCAGACATTACATCGGACAGGGGCCCGCAGTTTGTTTCTGAACTTTGGTCTACCATGGCCAAGGGTCTGGGGACTAACGTTCACAGGACCACCGCTTACAACCCCCAAGCTAATGGTTTGTGTGAACGGTTTCACAGGTCATTGAAAGCCGCACTTCGCGCCGCATTGACCGGTGACAACTGGATTGACCGTCTTCCCTGGGTTTTGTTGGGGTTACGCACCGCAACCAAAGAGGACCTGAGCTCTTCCCCGGCTGAACTGGTTTTCGGTCAACCTGTGCGCGTCCCCGGTGAGTTTTTACCTGAGGTACCCTCACCACAGTTCGCCCCACCGTTGCTACATTTTTCACCTCAGGAGGCCCCTTTTCGTGTCCCCGGCCCGGTACACCATTGTTTACCGCAGTCGTTTGTCCCTAAGAGTCTGGAGTCCTCTAAATTTGTTTTTGTCAAACACAATGCACACAGGACACCACTACAGCCTTTGTATGATGGACCGTTTCGGGTTCTTCAACCAGGTCCGAAACATTTCCTTTTAGATTTAGGGGGTCGTACTGAGACTGTCTGTATCGATAGGCTTAAACCAGCTCATGTTATGTCAGATGATCAGGTTGTTACGGCCCAGGCTCCTCGCAGGGGCAGACCTCCATCCACATTGCTAACGGACTGCGGTCCTTCTTCCAGAGACTCTCAACGTCCATTGGAGCCCGAATCTTCGGCAGACCCTCCTCGTAGCCCTCCGCTTCATCAGACTGGTTCCGCAGGGCCCAGGTTCAGCCGTTCTGGTCGTTTGATCAAACCTAAAATGCGGGACTAGTGATGGACCTTACTGGGTGTTCTGGGGGGGCGTGTGTGGTGGACCACTAGGGGGCTCTACTCACACCCAGTGGACCGAAGGCATTACAGGATGTTTTATTGTGAAAGGTCCAGAGGACCGGATGTGGTATTGGATATAAAAGGCGGTGTTGGGTGTTTCCCGCCAGTTTTTAGTAGGAGTTGATTAAAGTGAAGAATTGCATCCCGTCTCCTATGTCGTCTCTTCACCACCTCCTACAATATCAGTATTACACCTGAATCACACAAATTATGTGTTATGATTTATGTTCACTTACTTCCACCATATAATGTGAAATATATTCAAGATGGAACCTTTATTTTTGGGTTTTATTTTCAATAAGGAAGAGTTTTTCAGTTACACGCCTGCACAATACAACACACATAACACTTGATGATTGACATATGAAGCTGATAGTTTATTGGCTGAGAGGCGGATCACGTACAGAGTAGGGAAGTCCTAGGGCGTTTCCAAGGCGGTTCGGTCCCAGGATTGGTCCCATGAGGCGATGACGTCACCTGGAGGTATAAAACCGTGGTCCGCCTTCGAAGGTTCGTGTGTGTGTGGACTGTGCTCGGAGTCAGGTCTGTTGTTGCTGTAAGGTTTATTCTTATTATGTACAATAAACCTGTATAAACTTGCACATTCGTTTCAGAGCTTCCTTCAACTTTTGAACCGTAACAGGGACTCTACTCACATCCAGAGGACCGGAGGTTTTATCGGATGTTTTATTGTGAAAGGGTTGATGTAAAAGGTGTGTTTTTGGTGCTTACCACCAGAACTGTTGGAGTTGAGAAAAGTGAAGTTCTGTATCCTGTCTTCTGTGTCGTCTTTTCATCTCCTCCCCACTGGTGACCTCGTGAATTGAACATGTCAACATCTGAAGCTCCAGCCAGCTCTTCTCAGATCAGATGTCTGCTGCTGTGGAACCTCCGCTTTTTCGGTGGCCGTTAAAATCCCGGACTTCTGGCTGCACGACCCTCCGTCATGGTTTGTCCACATCGAAGCACAATTTGCTCTTCGCGGGATTTCTTCAGACGACACCAAATACCACTATGTGGTCGCCTCGCTGGATCCGCTGTCCACCCGGCGAGCAATGACCCTGCTCCGGGACCCTCCGGCACACGGAAAGTACGCCGCCCTCAAGCAGCTCCTCCTGCGGCGTTACTCCCTCTCCGACGCGGAGCGCGACGAGAAACATTTTTCCCTCTCCGGCTTGGGCGATGGCACAGCTCTTGAGCTGATGGAGAGCATGTTGTCTTTGCTGGGATCAGACGACGGTGGGTTCCTTTTCATCCACCTCTTCCTTCGGCAGCTCCCGGCTCCAGTGCGCGCGGTGCTGGCCAACTCCCCGCTGCTTCAGCAGAAGGACTACCGCTCGCTGGCGGAAGAAGCCGACCGCATCCTCCTGGCTACGAGGACCTTCGCAGTCCAGGCGGCGGTCCCCGGATCTCCAGCAGCACCTGAGCTTCAAGCAACGCCCTCAGCGCCGGACGAGCCATCGGTGGTAGCAGGGGTCGCTACCCGCAGGCGTAGAAGAGCCGCCTTTTGCTACTACCACCAGCGGTTCGGCGCCAAAGCACGACGGTGCATCCCGCCGTGCAGCTTCAAGCCGCAGGGAAACAACAACGCCAGCGCCCGCTAGCAGCCGCGGCCGTTGGCGACAAGGAAAGGCTGCTTTTCATTGAAGACTCGAGGTCGGGGAGGCGGTTTCTGGTGGATTCTGGGTCACAGAAGAGCCTCGTTCCCCCGACTGGCTCCGACAGGTTAGCTGAAGGCTGCGGCCCGTTGCTAACTGCGGCTAATGGCTCTCCCATCAAGACATTTGGTGAAAGGTTGGTGACTGTTTGTTTCCATGACCGGGACTTCCAGTGGAACTTTGTTGTTGCTGCGAGCTCAGTTCCTATTTTAGGGGCTGATTTTCTTTGTGCTTATGGGCTCCTTGTTGATGTTGCTAACAGACGTTTGATCGACGCTGTGTCTTTTTCGTCACTGCCTAGTGCTACACGAGGAGCTGGGTCTTTAATGCATGCTAACTTTTTAGCTTCGGGTAACGTGTTTCAGCGTTTATTGTCAGAGTTCCCCTCACTGACTGTTCCTAATTTTGCCAACACAAACTCAAAACATGGGATCGAACATTATATCCCCACAACGGGTCCTCCAGTTTTCGCGCGTGCACGCCGCCTCAATGCTACTAAGCTAGCAATCGCACGGGAAGAGTTTGCTAGCATGGAGCGTTTAGGCATCGTGCAACGTTCAAACAGTCCGTGGGCCTCTCCCTTGCACATGGTGCCCAAGGCAGATGGCAAATGGCGACCATGTGGGGATTTCCGCCGCCTTAATAACACACAGAAAACGATCGTTATCCCATCCCCCACATCCAGGATTTTTCAGTGCACCTGGCTGGGACCTCCATTTTTTTCTAAAGTAGATTTAGTACGGGGATACCACCAGGTTCCTATGCATGTGGAGGATGTTCCTAAGACTGCTGTAATCACTCCGTTCGGCCTTTTCGAGTTTTTACCCATGCCTTTTGGTCTTAAAGGTGCAGCCCAAACGTTCCAGCGGTTGATGGATTCGGTCCTAAGGGGATTGTCCTTCGTATTTGTGTACTTGGACGACATCCTTGTGGCTAGCAGCTCGGCTGAACAGCACATGTCCCACCTCCGTGAGGTTTTTCAGCGCCTAGCAGCACATGGCCTGATTGTAAATACAGCGAAATGCCAGTTTGGGTTGACCAGTCATTGATTTTTTTGGGCCACCGCATTTCTGCCAGTGGTGCTGTTCCGTTACCAAA
The DNA here is from genome assembly GCA_038048925.1 of Garcialebias charrua. Taxonomy (NCBI): domain Eukaryota; kingdom Metazoa; phylum Chordata; class Actinopteri; order Cyprinodontiformes; family Rivulidae; genus Garcialebias; species Garcialebias charrua. The sequence continues at coordinate 40,244 of JBBPBX010000798.1, forward strand.
CAAAGTGCAGGCGGTGTCCAATTTTCCACAGCCCCAGTCTGTTAAAGCACTACAGGAATTTTTGGGGATGGTTAATTTCTACAACCGTTTCCTCCCCAGAGTAGCACAACTGCTGCAACCGCTCTATGGAGCGCTAAAAAAGAAAAAGCCCAACGACAGTGTTGACTGGACAC
>JBBPBX010000798.1:40713-117363 GCA_038048925.1 Garcialebias charrua
TTCCAGCGGTTGATGGATTCAGTCTTAAGGGGATTGTCCTTCGTATTTGTGTACTTGGACGACATCCTGGTGGCTAGCAGCTCGGCTGAACAGCACATGTCCCACCTTCGTGAGGTTTTTCAGCGCCTAGCAGCACATGGCCTGATTGTAAATACAGCGAAATGCCAGTTTGGGTTGCCAGTCATTGATCTTTTTGGGCCACCGCATTTCTGCCAGTGGTGCTGTCCCGTTACCAAACAAAGTGCAGGCGGTGTCCAATTTTCCACAGCCCCAGTCTGTTAAAGCGCTACAGGAATTTTTGGGGATGGTTAATTTCTACAACCGTTTCCTCCCCAGAGTAGCACAACTGCTGCAACCGCTCTATGGAGCGCTAAAAAAGAAAAAGCCCAACGACAGTGTTGACTGGACACCAGAACGCCTCCAGGCATTTGGTGATGCTAAAACTGCATTGGCCACTGCTGCCCTTTTGGCCCATCCATCCCCAAAGGCACAAATAGCTTTGACAACAGATGCATCTGATGTTGCAGTGGGGGCTGTGTTAGAACAGCAGGTTTCCAGGGTTTGGCAACCGCTTGCGTTTTTCAGCCGTACGCTACGGGACAATGAACTTAAATACAACGTTTTTGACAGGGAGTTGCTGACACTTTACCTGGCTACACGCCATTTCAGGTTTTTCCTGGAGGGTCGCCAGTTCATTGCATACGTTGACCACAAACCCTTGGTGTTTGCTATGTCAAAAATTTCTGACCCCTGGTCTGCTCGCCAGCAACGTCACCTCGCAGCGGTGTCTGAATTTACTATGGACATTCAGCATGTGGCTGGCAAATCCAATGTGGTGGCCGACTGTCTCTCCCGGGTGTTGGTCTCTCTCGTGTTTGTTGGCATCGATTTTTCTGCTATGGCTGCGGACCAACGTAGCAACGCAGAAATACTCGAGCTCCAGTCCGGGCCCACAGGCCTCAAGTTGGAGGAGCGGCAGGTGAATGACGGAGGTCCTCTCCTGCTCTGTGACGTTTCTACTGGCAGGCCCCGCCCTCTGGTTCCAGTTTCATGGCGACGCCGCATTTTTGACTCTTTATATTCCCTTTCTCATCCAGGTGTTAGAGCCTCTGTGAAACTGGTCGGTTCGAAGTTTGTTTGGCCCGGTCTGCATAAAACGGTTAAGGAGTGGGCAGCAGCGTGTGTCCCATGCCAGCGTGCTAAGGTTAACAGGCACACCAAAGCACCTTTGGAACCTTTCTCCATTCCTAGTCGGCGGTTTGACCATGTGCACGTAGACCTGGTGGGCCCTCTGCCTCCATCACAGGGTTTTACTCATCTGCTGACTATGATTGACTGGACCACCAGGTGGCCTGAGGTGGTTCCTCTGGCATCCACAACGTCTGCAGTGGTGGCCCGGGCATTTTTGTCTACCTGGGTTGCGCATTTTGGCCCCCCTTCAGACATTACATCGGACAGGGGCCCTCAGTTTGTTTCTGAGCTTTGGTCTACCATGGCCAAGGGTCTGGGGACTAACGACCACAGAACCACCACTTACAACCCCCAAGCTAATGGGTTGTGTGAACGGTTTCACAGGTCATTGAAAGCTGCACTTCGTGCTGCATTGACCGGTGACAACTGGATTGACCGTCTTCCCTGGGTTTTGTTGGGTTTACGTACCGCAACCAAAGAGGACCTGAGCTCTTCCCCGGCTGAACTGGTTTTTGGTCAGCCTGTGCGCGTCCCCGGCAAGTTTTTACCTGAGGTTCCCTCACCACAGTTCGCTCCACCGTTCACCATTTTTCATCTCAGGAGGGCTCTTTTCGTGTCCATGGCCCGGTACACCATTGTTTACCGCAGTCAATTGTCCCTAAAAGCCTGGAGTCCTCTAAATTTGTTTTTGTCAGACACAATGCACACAGGACACCGCTACAGCCTTTGTATGATGGCCCATTTCGGGTTCTTTAACCAGGTCCAAAACACTTCCTTTTGGATTTAGGGGGTCGTACTGAGACTGTCTGTATCGATAGGCTTAAACCAGCTCATGTTATGTCAGATGATCAGGTTGTTACAGCCCAGGCTCCTCGCAGGGGCAGACCTCCATCCGCGTTGCTAACGGACTGCTGTCCTCCTTCCAGAGACTCTCAGCGGCCAACGGAGCTCGACTCTTCTGCAGGCCCTCCTCGTCGCCCTCCGCTTCATCAGACTGGTTCCGCAGGGCCCAGGTTCAGCCGTTCTGGTCGTTTGATCAAACCCAAAATTCTGGACTAGTGATGGACCTTCCTGGGTGTTCTGGGGGGGGTGTGTGTGGTGGACCACTAGGGAACTCTACTCACACCCAGAGGACCGGAGGTTTTATCTGATGTTTTATTGTGAAAGGGTTGATGTAAAAGGTGTGTTTTTGGTGCTTACCGCCAGAACTGTTGGAGTTGAGTAAAGTGAAGTTCTGCATTCTGTCTTCTGTGTCGTCTTTTCATCTCCTCCACACAATGCTATTATACATTTGAATACGTTGTACAAAAATAAAGTGTACTGGTGATTATGAAATGTTTTAAGTAGCCAAAACAGCTCTACATTTGCCTAAATTATTTTTGTGCATCCTTTATCTGACAGTGTTAAAAAATAAAAATAAAAATATATATTTTTTTTACTTATCTGAATAGGATTAGGGCCACGTTTAAATTATTTTAAAATAAATTTCTAGATTAAAGCCGAAATTATGACATAACTCTTGAAATTAATGTAGATTTTTACGAAGGAAAAAAGTGTGAATACTTGAAAAATTAAAAAAGGCGTTCAATACCTCTCACTGTCTCCTCACTGAATTGATAAAGCTCCTCGGATGAGAAGCGAAAAGTCTTTTTGCTACAAATAAAGTCCAGTTGTTCTGTATGAACGCCTTTTTTGATTTGATCATGTCCTGGACGACTGAGAATCTTCACCAGCATACTTGAAAAATTGTATTGTGGTCTAAAGCATCTTCTATAGATCTGCAATTGTTTGCTTTTTCTTGTCATGTCATCTTTCATGGTTTGTACATACACACAATATCTGGAAAAGGGAATTTTCAGACCAAAGCACCAGCTCATATTTTTGCATCACTCATCAGGTTGAACTTAAATTCAACTTGGTAAAAACAGAAGTTACCTCAACAGCTCCCATCATGTCAGAATAAAAGCCTCAGAAGCAAAACTAAAACATAAGAGGTCAAACAAAATTATTTACATTTTGTTTGCAAATCTAGTTTTTTTTTTTCAAAATCATTATGGCACAAATCTACAGAAGAGTCTTCCTGTCAACCATAAAATAAAAATTTTGGAAATTATATTGTACGACCATGATAATTATATTCTACAAACATGATACTATATTGTACAAAAATGATAAGTATAAGTACAAAAATTCATTCATTCATTCAACCTTTATTTATACAGGCTAGCCTCGTTGAGTCACGGGGACTCGTTTACAAGAGGGACCTGTCTCACTCACACCAAACAACCATCCACTCTCACACTCACACCTAGGGTCAATTTAGAGTCACCAATCAGCCTAACAAAAATGATAAGTATATTGTACAAACATGATATTATATCGTACAAACATGATAAGTATATTGTACAAACATGATATTATATTGTACAAACATGATAAGTATATTGTACAAACGTGATAGTATATTTTACAAACATGATATTATATTGTACAAACATGATAAGTATATTGTGCAAACATGATAGTATATTGTACAAACATGATATTATATTGTACATATATGATAAGTATATTGTACAAACATGATAAGTATATTGTACAAACATTATATTATATTGTACAAACATGATAAGTATATTGTACAAACATGATATTATATTGTACAAACGTGATAAGTATATTGTACAAACATGATAGTATATTGTACAAACATGATAAGTATATTGTACAAACATGATAGTATATTGTGCAACATGATATTATATTGTACAAACATGATAATATACAGTATTGTACAAACATGATATTGTACAAACATGATATTATATTGTACAAACATGATAAGTATATTGTGCAAACGTGATAATTATATTGTACAAATGTGATAATTATATTGTACAAACGTGATAAGTATAGATGTAGAAATGTACTCATCCACATGGTGGCAGTAGTAGGCTTTCATCCTGCATGGACAACAAGACTCTGGTAAAAAAGAACAAGAAGAAGATTGCCTTCCATTTTGATTTTGGATGTATGAGGATGGCTGAAAACGTTGGTTATGTATTGTAACCCCAGATTCTATGAATGTAGGCATAGCCCTTTAAGCCATACCTTATTGGGTTAATCCCTGTGCTTCGTGCCAACACTGAAGACTTCTAGTCCACGCCCACCTGCTGTGGGGCCCCACCTCGGTCTACTAAAGTACTTAAGCAGCCATTGACTGAGAAACTGCTCTCAAACAAGGCAAAATAAAATCAGCCAAATGAGAGCCAGTGAGGCCCAAGGGCTTAAAGGGCTACGCCTACATTCATAGAATCTGGGGTTACAATACGTAACCAACGTTCTATTTCATGTAGGCTACCACCCTTTATGCCATACCTTATTGGGTTAAAGGCGGAGCAGGATATGGTCCATGCCTCACTGGGTCTGACTGGAACCAAACAACCTGGCAACAGCAACCTTCAATGAAAGTAAATAGCAGGTGAGCAACCTGATAACTGATAGTGAATGAACAATATTATTCAAAACGGAGTCAGAGACAGCTCCAAAACGTGCATCTGACTCGAAGAAACGTTTGAACTGTATCACCCATCAATAAAGACAGAAACAACTGTGTCATTTAATCAATAAATGTATTGATAATGAAAAAGTTTTACTCCGCTGCAACCCTGAGGACAGAAAAAGTCAAAGAGGAGCTGGAGACATCTCGCAAGTAGAAACGGATGAATGGCGTTACTGACGACCAGGAGGCCGCAGAGCAAATATCCTGTACAGAGAGGCCACTGAACAAAGCTGTGGTAGTCGCCAACCCTTGGGTAGAATGAGCTTTAATGCCCTCGGGAGGCTGTAAACCAGCTGAGCTGTAAGCCTGGGAGATGGCCTCACACAACCAATGCGACAGCCGCTGAGAGGTCAAGGGTTGACCCTGAAAGCATCCTCTGAAATGTACAAAGAGCTTATCAGATTTACGTGTTACGGCTGTGCGTTCTACATAACATTTGAGAGCTCGAACCGGGCAAAGCAAATGAAGCTGCTCCTCCTCTGGTTTAGAGGAGGAAGGCAAAAACCGTCCAGTGTGATAATCCTGGACCTGAACGAACTCGTTATGACCTTAGGTATGAATGTTGGATTAGGCCTAAGTTCAGCATAACTCTCATCTCCTTGAATCTTTAAAAAGGAAGGAGAAACAGACAGTCCAGAAAGGTCACTTACTCTTTTAGCTGACGTCTGAGCTAACAACAGAGCCGTTTTAAATGACAGAAACTTTAGTGGAACCTCATTAAGCGGTTCAAATGGATCCTTAGTTAATGAATTTAACACAGTAACCAGGTCCCATTGAGGAGCCAAGGCACGGGAAACCGGCCTGAGACGGAGAGCACCCATCAAAAAACGTTTCATTAGGGGAGGATTAAACACTGTTCTATCATTAAACCCCTCATGACATGAAGAAATCGCTGCAGCATACGTTTTAATGGTGCTGAAAGCCAAATTTCTGTCCAACAATAATTGTAAGAATGACAAAATGGGACCCAAGTTACATGAACATGGGTCCAGTTGTTTTTCCATGCACCAACGCTGAAAAGCAGCCCATTTTGATGCATAAACAGCTATCGTAGACTGTGCACGTGAACCTTGAATGGTTTCAATGACATCTTTTGAAAAGCCAAGGTTTTCTAGATGTTGTCATTCAGCATCCAGGCCCACAGATGCTGACCTATCACCGGATGACTCCTTATTGCTCCCCCTGCTTGTAAGAGAGCGTCGCCTTTCCAAGGGAGTTTCTAGGAGCGGTCTGTCAGCTGTTGCAGGACCGGAAACCATGGTGCGTTCACGCGCTCTGGAGCGATCAGAATTACTGATACTCCCTCTTCTCTCACTCTCTCCAGCAGTGCTGAAAGCAGAGGAACTGGAGGGAAAGCATAATTTAATGTCCTTGGCCACAGTTTGTGTGCGAAGGCGTCCACTCCCAATGGGAGGATGTCGAGAGGACTCAGGGAGAAGGACAAGGGACACTGTGCATTCTCTCGTGTTGCAAACAAGTCCACTTCCGCCCTCCCAAACCTGGTCCAGATTTGAGACACAAGGTCCGGGTGTAACATCCAATTTCTGTCCAGAGGCCCTCTCTCGACATGATATCGGCACCTCTGTTTTGCACTCCTGGATGTAAACAGCCCTCAGAGACCTTAAATGAACATGTGCCCAACAGAGTAGCTCTCTGTCTGTGTTCAGCAGCTGGGCTGAACAAACCCCACCGTCGCGGTTTATATAAGCGGCGGCTGCTTTGTTGTCCGTGTGTACGAGGACATCCTGTTGATGAAGCATGTGAGCAAAGTGTTCAGAACTTTGTACACTGTCAACAACTCCAACACGTTTATGTAGAGATATGTACCGGGTAGCCACGTCCCGTCTACCGTCTGAGATTGACATGTCCATCCTCCCATCCGGAAAGAGATGCATCGTGAAGACCGCCCTCCATGACGTCACTTTGCCCAGGGGAACCACTTCTGACAGAGTCCTGGGATTCCCCCAGAACACCAGTTCCATTCTCATCGACGGGGGAACCGTGACTCGGCGTCTTTTGTGGCATACAGGGTCTGACGAAAAAACCACCTCTGTAACTTCCACATGTGCAATAAACCTAATTTTACTACAGCATTCCCGGCAGCCATCATTCCTAACAGCCGCATAATTGTGATTGCAAACACCGTGTTGTAGGGCTGGACGCGCTAGAGGAGTGACGTCAGCGATTCTTTCCTCTGGTCCGACAAGACAGCCTTCATGCTTATTGAACAAAAGCTGATGCCCAGAAAACTATCTCTCCACCTCTGTTACTAATCTTGGAATAAAAATGGACTCCAATCTTACATTTGAAAATCACATTAAGCTTCTGTTTAAAACTTGCTTCTTCCATCTTCGAAACATCTCTAGACTTCGCCCATCCCTAACTTTTTCCGATGCTGAGAAGCTCGTCCATGCTTTTGTCTCCTCCAGGCTCGACTACTGCAACTCCCTGTTTATTGGAATCCCTGGCAAAAACCTTCAGAAACTTCAATATATTCAAAACAGTGCTGCAAGGATCTTGTTGCGAGTTCGTAAATTTGAACATATTACGCCCATTCTTCATAACCTTCATTGGCTTCCTGTCGCCTACAGAATTCAGTACAAAACTGCTCTCATTACACATCAATGCTTACATGGAGCTTCACCAGATTATCTGAAGGATATTCTTATTCCACACTCATCCACCCGGTCGCTGCGGTCACAGAACAGTAATCTCCTTCACATTCCGAGAACCAAATTAAGGACCATGGGAGACCGGGCTTTCAGTGTGGCTGCCCCCCGCCTGTGGAACTCTCTTCCTGACTGTCTGAGGGTCCCACAGTCTGTGGTTGACTTTAAGAGCGGCTTGAAGACCTTTCTTTTCAACCGAGCATACTCTGCCTCCTCATGATTCTACTTTTGATCTTAGTTGATACTGTTATTGATTTTACTTGTTTTATTACTTGTTTTATTGACATTTAATTTCTGTTGCACCTTGTAGCACTTTGAGATTTTCATTAATGAAAAGTGCGTTATAAATTGAATTCATTATTATTATTATTATTATTATCTGTTATGCTGGTGAAATAGAGCCTTTCTCCCAATTTATAGCAAAGCCTAAGCGGGACAGATGACTCACCAGAATTTCCGTCTGTGTCGCTGCGTCCTCTTTGGAGCGAGACAGAAGCAACAGATCGTCGATGTAATACAGGATCCTGATGTCCCTCGATCGCAACGGTTGTAGCGCTGCTTCGATGACCTTCGTGAAGGTCCTCGGCGTAAGAGCGTACCCGAACGGCCGGCGATTGAACTCGTAACAGGTTCCCTAAAAGGTGAACCTGAGGAACTTCCTGTGTTTGGGGACGATTGGTATACGGAAATAGGCGTCTCGGAGATCGATTGAGACGAACCAGTCCCCTGACGTCACGTTCTCGAGAACAAGCTTCAACGTTAACATATGAAAGGGACGTTTCATAATGTAGTTGTTGAATGCTGACAAGTCTAAAATCGGCCTGAGTCCCCCTGATTTCTTAGGGACTAGGAAATATTTTGAATAAAAACTGTTCATTTCCTGGTCCGGATGGACCCCGGAAATGACGTGTTTGGCCAATAGTTCCTGAAGTTCCAACTGTAGCGCCTCGCCCTGTGCAAGAGATGTGAGTTTTGTCTCCAAAACTCCATTGAGCCTGGGCGACGTCACTGCAAACTGTAGAGTGTAACCGTCGCAAACCAGACGTCGTAACCATTTGTTCAGGGAGCAAATTTGCAGCCAAATTGCCCTGTGATCCGTCAAGGGAACAGTCATCACGTTCTGCTGTCTGAGGAGACATAACCTGGCCTCTACTGCCGCCAAGTGGACAAAGTCTGCGTTGGCCAAAGGGAAGCCCATCTGAAAAGGGACGTTTACTGCACGCCGTCTCACGGCTGCAGCAGTGACACACGTTTGAATCATGTAGGCATGAGAAACATCTTTTTTGAGACGGGTCAATGACATTACCTGTTGTTTGATATGTTGCAGAGAGGGACAAAAAGGTCCTGGTTGGAACTATTATGTCCAGGCCAGGCTCATGAGAGTTAACCGTTCTAACAAGTGCAGATGTTTGTCTGACATGTCTGTGCGGTACAACGCTCTGTGACTGCTGGCAGTCACGTGAGCGTGCCCTGCTATTGTGTGGAGAGGCAGGGCTGGAGGGGTCACAGGGAGGACACCGGGTGCTCCTGTAGCTTGGCTCTATGTGAAGGAAATTGTTTTCTGTGCATTACTCGAGTTTGGAGATGCGTTCACGGACCTCGGAAAAGAGGCAACCAGCATGTCTGAATAAAAAACACTGTTTTGAATGATAGATTCTTTATTTTCAGTTGTAAACAAACTGTCAAACACATCTCTTGCACATCGTCATTTCTTGTGCAAATCTTTTTTTGCACTCTGATGCTGGCTGGCCCACAAGGTTTGCTGGCGACTCTTCCCTCTGAAGCTCCCGGCCCGTTGGTAATAATGTGTGCCCTCTAGGGTCTACGGTACAGCGAAGGTCTGTGATGGGGATGAACATCTCTGCAGGCTGTGGTATGCCCTGATCTGCTCCCTAGGGCGTACCAGTCCGCGTGTAGCACGAGGGTCTACCTGAGGCGACATTGCGTGTTTCCTCACCTGTTCGAGCGCCTCCGAGGATGAACGCAGCTGGTCGAACACGGCCTGGTAGTGCTCCCCGAACAGACCCTGTGGCGAAATTGGCCCCCAGGAACTGTTTCTTCACATCCTTCGGGTTTGAGCCACACTTGCCTCTGGAGCAACGTGGCCCACGCTGTGATCCGTGCAGAACCGGTCGCCAGCACCGCACACAGGTTGGTGATGGCGTCGAGAGCTGCTCCTGCCTTCTCGTTCGTCGGTTCCCGCCCGACGCCGAACGCCAGGAGCACAATGTTGTTTGCCGCGGCACCAACCTGTGTAGCACATCTGTGGATACGGTCCTGCATCTTCATGTCAAACTGGTCTGCAGGTGCGGGTGGTGTAACGGGCTTCCCCACATGTTTAGCGGGATTCAGGCCGAAAACTACGGACAAGCTGGGCTCCAGCAGCGGGACTGGGGGGAAGGCCTGGTCCGTCAGCCCCTGGACCTTCGTAACCGGGACAAATGACAAGACAGGAGCTCTCATTTTTAACGGTTCATTTCCTTCAGCTTGCAACATGGAGAGAATGTCCGGGACACATGGCCAAATCACCTACGCCTGGCTCCCAGCCTTCGTGGCGAAACTTCCCGCCAAGAGTGATGTTGAAGACGCTTGTGTGGTGCTTTCAGGGACATTCATGCCGCACGTGCCTGCTGCCCACCTGATTATGACGGGCAATGCGTTGGCCAGGTTGACGTGGGGGCCCTGTTCATCTGTATCGGTTTCCGTCTGTCCTTCGCCTTCAGGAGACGGTGCCCGGCTGCTGCATGACTCAGTGTCAAAAGGCTGGCAGAGCACTGGGTCTGGTTCTCCGGGTGGGCAGGCTGGGCCTAACGCGATGGTTGTGACGGCCATGCCGACCACAACTTCTCTCTCGGCGGGGGGTAAGGCCGGTCCTGTGCACTTCAAAGGAAGTGGGACAACACAGCGGCTAGCACCTTCCAGCTGGGGAGTGAAGGGTGAGACTGGTTCCGAACCCCCAGAGGAGGACGGGCCGGCCTCGCTAGCTACCCCTGTGGACGCGTATTCCGCCGCCTCCAAGAACCACAGGCTGGGCGGAGTGACCACCATCGGCTGAGCCTCCATTGCCACCCGGGCAACGAGGTCGAACCGGTGCTCCTTCTCCTCCTCCGTCAGGAGCTGGCAGGCTCGACAGGTGTGGTGCTGAACCATAGCCTGCTGCGCGTGTTCGGCTCCAAGACATGTCTCGCTGAGAGAATGCTTGTCGGCCTGCAGAATGAAGCTGAAGTCGCATCCTGTGCACCTCTTGAAAGATCTTCTGAAAGACATGTTGATTGGGTAGAAATCTTCTGTATCATCAGTGTGAAATTTTTTTAGGGAGCAGTGTCTCGGTCAATGGTTGCTTAAGTAGTAGACTGAGGCGAGGCCCACAGCAGGTGGGCGTGGACTAGAAGTCTTCAGTGTTGGCGCAAAGCGCAGGGATTAACCCAATAAGGTATGGCTTAAAGGGCAGCAGCCAACATGAAATAGAACGTGGATACTGGATAGTCTGTTCTTGCAGTTCCTGCGAAACCGTGGCGTACCAGAGGAAAACCTTTCGCACATGAAAGAAGATCACGTAAGTGTATTGTCTGCTCACAAATATTGTTGTCGTTTTTTATTGCTATTGCAGTTAAAGCTGCAGTCTGCAGTTCTGTAGTGCAGTCTGTAAGTTGTCTAAAAATATATTTTTAATATATTTCTTCACTCTGTCACTATCTCCTGACAGACTGATGTTAGACAAAGTAATCTCTGAAAAAAACTATAGTCCCCTTGCTTCTCCAGGTGGTAAATAAGAATTTCAAAAAAGCCACAGTGACCCGCCGTTAACCAGCCAATAAAAACAGAGCTTCTCACTTCTCACGCTCCTAACCCACGCCCCCCCCCCCTCCGTCCCAGCCCGCAGCGGCCGCGCAGGTTCTCGTTGAAATAATTGCAAAGCGATGCAAAACTGTTTTGTATGTGACACAAATGTATTAAATTCCCCTTCTTCATCCCTGATCTGGACTTTTCTTTTGTTTTTTTGCCAAAAGTCAAGTGATCGCTTCATCCTCCGCAGCTGAGTCCATGAAGGAATTGAGGAAATGGATGAATTTGTCACGAGCAAATTAAACTCGGGTTCATCGTGGCTGCGCGCGGCTCATCAGATTTCCTGGTGTTCTGGACCAGCGCTCCATCCATCCATCCATCCATCCATCTTCTTCCGCTTATCCGGGGTCGGGTCGCGGGGGTAGCAGCCTAAGTAGGGAGGCCCAGACTTCCCTCTCCCCAGCCACTTGGAGCAGTTCCTCCGGGGGAATCCCAAGGCGTTCCCAGGCCAGCCGAGAAACATAGTCCCTCCAGCGCGTCCTGGGTCTTCCTCTGGGTCTCCTCCCGGTGGGACGTGCCCGGAACACCTCACCAGGGAGGCGTCCAGGAGGCATCCTAACCAGATGCCCGAGCCACCTCAACTGGCTCCTCTCGATGTGGAGAAGCAGCGGCTCTACTCCGAGTCCCTCCCGGATGACTGAGCTTCTCACCCTATCTCTAAGGGAGAGTCCAGCCACCCTGCGGAGAAAACTCATTTCAGCCGCTTGTATCCGAGATCTTGTTCTTTCGGTCATAACCCAAAGCTCATGACCATAGATGAGGGTGGGAACGTAGATCGATCGGTAAATTGAGAGCTTTGCCTTTTGACTCAGCTCTCTCTTCACCACGACAGACCGGTACAGCGCCCGCTTCACTGCGGACGCTGCACCTATCCGCCTATCGATCAGCGCTCCCTGTTTTTATTTTATTTTTTAGAACATCTTATTAACATATAATCACAGAACTTTGCAGCTGCTGAGAGGAAATGTAGTAGTGGAGGCGGAGCATTCGGAAGCAGAGCTGAATTTCACTGAGACCAAGAGCGAGCTGAGCCATATGGCTCTGAGGGGAAGGGACCAGAAACGTGTCTCTGTTCAAAATTTTCCTAAGTGCTGCGTTCTACCAAAAACTGCAGACTGAACCTTTAATAAATGGTCATTAATTACTACGAAGTGCATACATTTATTTATAAATTTATTTATTTATTTATTTATGCAATGAAAGTAGTTATAAACAGAGTAACATTGTGGAGGACAGCTAGCTTAGCATTAGTGACATGTGCTCAGGTGTCGTGCCAAAAATCGATTTGTGGCCGCAGGAGCGTGCACGGGAGGCCTTGCTCTTGTCGTTCTTAGAAATGTAAAGATTACCACCTAAAAACAATTGTCTTTTGCTCGAGATTATAGCAAAGGTGTGTCTAACGTTTCCTTAAAGCTTAAGTATGTAACTTATTTTTTTAAACATTTCTTCACTCTGCCACTATCTCCTGATAGACATGTTAGACAAAGTAATCTCTGAAAAAAACTATAGTCCTCTGGCGTCTCCCGGTGGTAATAAAAGCATTTATAAAAACCAGAGCGCCCCGCGGTTAACCAGCCAATAAAAACAGCCAGCCAATAAAAACAGAGCTTCTCACTTCTCACCCCCTAACCCATGCCCCCGCCTGTCAGCCCTCAGCGAGCCCACAGCGGCCGCGCAGGTTCTCGTTGAAATAATTGCAAAGCGATGCAAAACTGTTTTGTATGGGACACAAATGTATTAAATCCCCCTTCTTCATCCCTGCTCTGGACTTTTCTTTTGTTTTTTTGCCAAAAGTCAAGTGATCGCTTCTTCCTCCAGACCTCCACTGACAGAAATGAGGAAGTCACGAGCGAATTAAATCATGTCCAACGTGGCTGCGTGAAGCTGATTTCAGGGTGTTTTTGTTTTGCTGGACCAGTGCTCCATGTTTTTATTTTATTTTTTAGAACGTTTTATTAACATATAATCACAGAACTTTGCAGCGGCTGAGACGGGACGTAGTGGAGGCGGAGCATTCCAGACCTCCACTGACAGAAATGAGGAAGTGTCACGAGCGAATTAAATCATGTCCAACGTGGCTGCGTGAAGCTCTGCAGATTTCAGGGTGTTTTTGTTTTGCTGGACCAGTGCTCCATGTTTTTATTTTATTTTTTAGAACGTTTTATTAACATATAATCACAGAACTTTGCAGCGGCTGAGACGGGACGTAGTGGAGGCGGAGCATTCCAGGCTGCAGCGCAAGCAAGGTAGAGCTGAGCCATATATGGCTCTGAGTGAGGAGGGACCAGAAACGTGTCTCTGTTCAAAATGTTTCTAAGTGCCAGCGTGTTCAAAAACGACATATTGTAGCTTTAAGAAATGCACTTTAATGTTCAAAAAAGCTTAATGTCAGCCTGCCAGCCAAAGATCGATTACGGCTCGTAAGTTTGCATGTTTTTTTTTCTTTCATTTTTGGGCTCTAGTGGCCTTTATTGTAACAGAGGATGAGGGCGAAACGGAGAGAGAGGAGGGGAGAGACATTGCGGAAAAGTCGTCGGGACCGGGACGCGAACCCGAGACACCCGCAGCGAGGGCTAGCCTCAGAACATGTGCCGCGCGCTCAACCCCCATATCACAGCGGGCACACACAAAAAAAAAAAAACTTTTTAGCTAATTTCCTGATTTTTGTGCTAATTTCTGCTTATTAAACCCTAATTCAGCAAATATGTAGTATTTAAGCATTCTTCTGCTAATTTAGGCTTGTTCTTCTATTTCAGCTACAATTCAACAAGTTTTAGCAAATTTTCAGCTGTTTTTAAGCAAATTATTCAGCAATAAGCATTCACACTGCATTTTTACAGGAAATGCAATTTCACTAGTTGTTAACTGTAAGACTCAGACACCAATCCATCATTTTCAATTTCCAGCTCCATCAGTTACCAGATAATCAGAGTCAGAGTCAGAGAGTCAGAGAGTCTTTATTGTCATTTGCACCGCATGTGGTACATGTGATGAAAACGAGATTATGTACACGGGGTCCCAGTTACATCCAACAACAAATGAAAGAGAAAAACAGTAATAACATCTAGAATTAACTAAGAAAAACATCAACTAGTAATACACTAAGCCTAATATAGTGGAAATAAACAGCAGCACGAACATGAGTTTGTATGAGCAGATGGTCACAGATGAACACAGATGAACACAGCAACAAGAAAACAGATCAGCATCAGTATGATGTGATATTTTGCAGTGTTTATTTTTTATTTTATTTTTATTTATTCATGAGTCTAACAGCCTCAGGGTAGAAGCTGTTCCTCAGTCTAGTGGTTCTACACTTGATGCTCCTCAACCTCCGTCCTGAGGGGAGTGGGGCAAAGAGTGAGTGTGCTGGATGAGTGAGGTCTTTCATGATGCAGGTGGCTCTTTTCCTGCATCTGGAGGTGTAAATGTCTGTGATTGTGGGGAGACTGACTCCAACAGACTTCTGTGCAGCCTTCACCACTCTCTGTAGAGCTTTCCTCTCTTCAACTGTGCAGCCTCCATGCCACACGTTGATGCTGGAGCACAGGACGCTCTCCACTGCACACCTGTAGAACGAGGTGAGAACTGGGCTGCTCAGACCAGCTCGTCTCAGCCGTCTGAGGAAGTAGAGTCTCTGATGACCTTTCTTGATCAGGCTGGTGGTGTTGTTGCTCCAGCTGAGGTTATCATTCATGTGTACACCCAAGTATTTGTAGCTGGAGACCACTTCCACTGCAGACCCACCTATTTTCAGTGGGGCATGGGTGTGTTTGTTCCTTCTGAAGTCCACAATCATCTCCTTTGTCTTCTTCACATTCATGTGAAGATTATTCTCTTTGCACCAGCTCTCCAGGTGTTCCACCTCCTGTCTGTAGCTGGACTCATCATTGTTTGTGATGCATCCCACCACCGCTGTATCATCTGCAAACTTAACAATATGACAGCCTGGAAGTGTGGCTGTACAATCATATGTGAGCAGAGTGAACAGAAGGGGGCTCAGCACACATCCCTGAGGAGAGCCAGTGCTGAGGGTTATGGTGGAGGAGGAGAAGTTGTGGATCTTCACGGACTGTGGTCTGTCTGTTAAGAAGTCTAGTACCCAGTTACAAATAGAGGGGCTTAGTCCAAGTGTAGATAGTTTGTCTATCAGAGTTTGGGGGATCATGGTGTTGAAGGCAGATGTGAAGTCCACAAAGAGCAGACGCACGTATGAGTCCTTCTGATCCAGGTGGGTGAGAGCAGTGTGGACCACGGAAGAAATGGCGTCCTCTGTTGATCTGTTGGTCCTCTGTTGAGTTGATAATCAGCATCAAAGAGGAAACTAAAGATAAAGTAAGATTATATCCGATGGTCTAATGGTCCTCTTTCAGTCACTGATTTCATTTCTTCCTCTAAAGCTCCTATTGCATTAGCCTGGTTAAAACCAGACCCTGTCCTTCACTTCGCTTCGGACAAGGGTCTGGGATCTCTTAATAGAAAACCGATTCTTGCTGGAGGCGTGGCCTCTGCTGAGGAACAAGACCATTGGATCTTAGAACATTTTTGAACAGGAAAAGCATTCTGCTCCCTCCCCCTCAGAGCCATATATGGTCTGCTTCCTCTGCTCTCGTGAACTTGAGATCTGCTCCACTCCCTGCTGCATGTCGTCTCGCTACCACTGGATATTCTGTGTTTATGGAAATAAAACGTCTTAAAAAATAAAAATAAAACCATGTAGCTCTGGTCCAGCTCACCATAAGGCCAGAAAATATGCAGGGACTCGGGCAGCAACGTAAAACCCAAGTTTAATTCTCTCGTGACAACCTGAGGCTCTTCCTCGTTCATTTCACTCAGCGGAGGGAGAGGAGGAGGGAGGAGGGAGCGATTACTTGACTTTTTACAAAAAAAACTCCAGAAAACTCCAGATAAGGGATTAAGAAGGGGAAATTAATACATTTGTGTCAGATATAAAACAGTCCTGCCTGCATCGCTTTGAATAAGAACATGCGGGTGCTCGCTGGCTGCGCGCTGGGACAGGACAGGTGGGGGCGTGGGTTAGGGGCCAAAAGCTCCGCTCCTTCTGTTCTCTGATTGGTCCGGTCAAAAATCTACCGGAGAAATCCTTGTGGATGGGAGAAGTCCCAGACTGAGCAGTGAAGGGAAATGAGAATTGAGCGGAGCTGTGCAGGAAGGCGAGGGCCAGGCTACTATTGCATATGTTGTGTAATGAAAAAATAAACTTAAAATACATTCAGATGACCATCTCAAGGTATGAATGAGGTAAAATACAACTGAAATAGATGAAAGTAAAAATTTTGTCATGTAAATTTTGATTTTTAACCCTATAGGCAAGAAAAAAAAAATCTAAAATATTTTATGATCATTTTTATTGTTCTGTTTTTGTGTTTTTTGTAACCCGACTCACTGGGCTGCATGGAGTCACTGTTTTTTCTAGTACAAAAATTAGAGGACAGACTCCTGGCACAACACATTTGTAATGATACACCTTTGTCTCTCTGGAAACTGTATTAAAACACTTTTCACTGAATCTCTCAGTGAAACACAGAACACTGATTTTATCACAAGAGACTCTTATTCCTTTTAATTTGTGTTTATTCAGAATTAATTAACAGAATAACTCTTGTCATTGTATGATCATGGTTTATGCTGTTACCAATGCTGGTCACTTCTTCATACGATGAATCAAACTGTGTCCAAAGTTGAATAATATGTCAGAATGACTTGTTCAGTTTTGTTTACAAATGAGAAAAACAGTTTAATCAGATATTCATTTCACTGGTGACTCCTTTCTGTCGTTCTCTTAAACAATCTGCTTCTCTGTTCTTAAAACAATCCTTCACTCGTTCTGATTTAAAATGAACTCTTTGACTTGACTCTAATCCCCTCCCACTGGTTGAACTGACCAATCGGGAAGGAGAAAAACTCGGACGTCAGATCCTTTTAAAAGTTCTAAGCTTCCTGGAACTTCCAGTGCTGGAGGAAGTTTGAGAAGCACTGACTTTCTCTTTCTGCTGTGGACGCGAGTCATGAGCCAAAGACCCCGTCCTATCAGCAAAGGGTTACAGCAAGCTGCTGTGAAACCCGAACCGAGTGTCACGGCTCCAAGCTGTGAATAAATCTCCTTTCAGAAGTCTTTATCTTGAAGAACCAAACCGGAACAGTGCCGCTTCCTTGAGTCGGTCAAAGCGGACCTCAGGAGGCGCTGTACAGCGAACACGTTGCCTGCAAAACGTAGCCGGATGGACGAGCTGTGCATGTTGGCCCTACTTTACAAGAGCTTCAGACAGAGAATCTGCGCAAAGGTAAAAAAGTCTATGTGCACTAGAGACCTGAAGTCCAGCGGACGCCCCTCAAAGAGTGTGCCGTATCTGGTCATAAATACTTCAAGATAATACACCGCTCCATCTTCCCTTCAATTTTCTTCCTCCTCCTAAACTTTTCTTTATCTTCGCCAAAACTAAGCTGAAGAACCTCCAGATATGAGTAACATGTCATCTTATTTACTTGTTTCTGTTGTACCTAGAAGTTACGGACGCGTGATTTCATCTGCTGAAGTAAATTCATAGGAAACTGATCGATCACTCAAGTTGCACATATGTTATGATGTTACATTTTTGATTTGTTAATAAAAGATTCATCTCCTGGTGAGTCAAATATAAATTAACGTTTCATGCCTTTTTTACATCTCATCATCTGATCACAGATTTATCGTTTAGTCCATGAAAAAGAAGAGAACTTGTGATATAATAGATGCTAAGGTTGACAGGTAAACACCTGCTCATTCTTACATTTTAGTGTACAGTACAGCTCAGTAAATCTGACCGTAGATATACTAATCACATTTTACACATTTAACCAGTGACATGTTGGATTTACCTGGCTGGCCCATGAAACCCATCCAACCAGACAGCTATGAGACAGCTGGGCTTTTCAGGGGCAGCTTACTGTGGATCACTGAACTCCACACAGTCAGCAACTCTCACACACAGCAGCATCAGCAGCAACACAAACAGCTGTGCAGAGCAACATTTGCTTCAACCAAATCTGTTTTACAGAAATTTCTGCAACCGAGCATGACACAAATGAAATCAAACATAAAAAACTGCTGCAGGGCATTTGTTTGAGTTTGACACACCGCATACTAAGAGAGCAGATAGGCACATTAATAAATGTTGGTCCCCTAAATTGGACTGACGGTCCAGTCGCACACCAGCCTTTCCTCAGCTCCCTGAGGAAATATGTCTATAGAACAAGCCAGGACAACAAACCCGGTTGCCGGGCAGAACATACTTCACACGCAACATTGAGCCAATAAGAGGTCTGCTCCGTCACAACAGATATCTTTATTGGTTCGCAGCGAGCCCTGATGAATTTATATCACCTGTCTGATGCCAAGACTCAGTTACCGGTGTGGGTTATGATGATACACGTCTGTGTGTCACCTCCTAGAAAGCAAATACAGCACTTACACTACAAATCAAACTATATACAGTACAGTATTAGATCCTGAAAACTAAATACAATTTTACAACTGCAGTATATGGTATAAATAGGTCACACATGCGCAGTCAGGTCAGTTTTCCACAATCGGAATAAACTGATCAGATTAAGTGTTTACATGCACACCGTTCAGATAATGAATTGGCATAAACCACCCCTCTCATTAGCTATGTTTACATGGGCAAAATTCTGTGACCGGATTGAAATGTGTTCTGATTGCATAATTAGATAGCACCGTTTACATGGGCACAATCCGTTCATGACGAGTGTTTACATGCAGCAGGCTTTTATTCTGACCAGAAGTTCTGACATGCGCAGAGTGGTACACCCCCCTTAAAAAGAAAACACCGAAGAGGAAGTTACTTTCGTGAAAACCACAGAAGAAGAAGTTACTTCCGGGAAGAAAGTAAACAGACGCGCCAAAAATGGACCCGCGCCAGATTGTAATGACGGCGATGGAGTTCTTACTGCACTTCCTGATTGAGCTACAGGCAAGCAACGCATGCTTTTAGTCTTTTTTATTCGCAGTATGAGAGCGCTGGAAAAGGAAACGTGTAGGGGAGGGGTGTGTAGCGCACATGCGCAGTCAGGACCATTTCCACAGTCCAATAAAAGGAACAGATCAAGTGTTTACATGAACACCAATCGGGTTACGGATCGGCGTAAACCACCCGTTTCGTTCGGATCACAAATTACGTCAGGTCACGCCGAATACACAAAAAATAACCCGAACGTGGCGTTTACATGACGCACTTTTGTTCCGAAGGGCCGTTTGATCCGATTACTTCTGTCCATGTAAACATAGCTATTCAGATTACAAATTCATTCGGATCGAGCTGAATCAGCTCAGAATAATCTGAATGGGGCATTTACATGACACATTTTTATTCCGAATGGCCGTTTAACCTAATTACTTATGTCCATGTAAACATAGCTACTACTATTAACCTTCCCACTGTTCCTTTTAAATAGTTGTTTTAAATGTTGAATAAGCACAGCCAAGTAGTCACAGCATGGTAACACCTCCACCTTTATTGCGTTTGTAGTGTCCCTTATGTTTTTCATATACCAATAATCAAAACGATGCATTTCATTCACATAAAAACTCTTCTTTGGTTTCTCTTGAACACAGTCTATCGTTTTCATAAATTTATGTCAATGCTGCTAGTCCTGCCATCTACAATGACCAGCAGAGAGAACCCTCCACCTGCTCTGCGTCAAAGAGGAGGCCAGCACCAGGTTTCTTCATGTATGAATCTCAGCTGGCCCACACACGTCTCCCACCAAGTGGGAAAAGTGCAACAGAGGCTTTACTTCCTCAGGAAGTTAAAGCATGCGCACCACCCTCACCCCCTGCTGACATACTTCTATTGGTCAGCAGCAGAGAGCCTCCCGACCGACCGCTGCACAGTTTGGTTCACCAGCTGCACGGGAGAGAACAGGAAGGTCCTGCAGCGAGTGCTGAGGGTGGTAGAACGTGTCATCTGTGCAATAACCACCAACCCTGACAGGTATTTACATGGGCTGACTTCAACAGAGAGCTAGCTGTATATTAAAGGACACGCCTCACCCTGAACATCCACCTCTCTCCCACCAACCGTCTGAGAAAACATACAGACTAATCACTAACATGCCCATGTACCAAAATAGGTTACCTTGAATGCGTTTCTGAAAATGTTCAATGTAAAACACTGGGCGATGACAGTAAAATGACATTTATGACATTTTTTATGAAGGTCAGAACGGACACATTTCACCCTATGGATATTAAAACTTAAAGTGAATTGTGCTTTAAAGATTTGCCAAGAAGTTCCAATACATCCATTCATCTCAGTTGAACTGTGTGTTTTAAGTCTGCCCATAATGATTACATCAATTAACAGCGTAAAGAAACCCCATAAGAATGACGGTGGGAGAGAAGGAACGAAATGATCCATCCAAGCTAAATACCAGTCGTCCTGACATCAGTGGAAAGCCTACAGCGAGCCGCCCACAGCAGACTCTGGTTTCCACTCAAACCTGTAAGATCAGGCCAAACTAAAGATACTGAGAAGTAAAAAACAAAGACAGCAACTCCTCTTTGGTATTCACTTCAAACGTTTACTGAATGACTGCCCAGTGAGGATCAAAATACACTTAATTGATGTATAAATATACAGTGTGCATATTTTATAGATTACCCGTAAGGCCTGGGCTCAATTGAATTATAAACTCGAAGTTCTCATCAAGGCTTAATGAAAGCTTGAGATTTTTGAAGTTTTTTTTTATTATGAGTTCCCAACTTTGTAAGCTACAGTGTAGCTATTTAACTCATTTTAAGATGTTTGTCAGCTAATCGTCATGACAATTAGCCATTTATTGAACATGTAGCCACAGGAAGAAAAACTTTGTTTAGGACAGAAAATACCCAAAAGCCTTGAATGTCTTACCTTGTATCTGTGGGATGTAAGGCGCCAACAGCTTGCTTCTTTTTTTCTCATATCCCTTCTGAGTGATGTCTCCTGTACAGACAGTGACAGACAAATGGAGGGACAGACAGAGAGAGAAAAAAGAGGAACAGGCAGGGAGGGGAGGCAGAAAGATGAGTCATTAGCCCAACCGTGCCGTGGTGTTTGGTGTGTGTTAGTGCGCTGGTATTGATGGCACCACAGGGTACCAGACACAGGTTTTGGTTAGGAAATACTGCTCCGCTCTCTCGTGCACTCAAACACACACTCTCTGAATAATAAAAGGCCTAATATATTCAACAGTGTGGACATTTTTCTCACTACATATATAATATATATATACATGTATTTATTTTTTTATATTTTTTTAGGTGATGCACAATATTATCGGCATGTATTGTATTGGCCGATATTAGCGATAATGTTAAATATCAGACATCGGACATTCCATTAAAATTACTCACAGATATAAAAGGCACAGTTTTTTAATATACATTATATATTTATACATGTATAGTGTTACATCATTTTCAGCCCCCTTTTGGCATCTGCATTTGGTAGAGACCAAATTAACAAAGACCCATGTAGAATAATGTAGTATTTTAATTCCACAGCAGAGAAAGCTATGTAGTCTCTGTAAGTAAGTCTGGGGAAAAATATCTGTATTGGTATCGGTTATCGACCAAATAAGTTTTAACATAGCGGCACATCGGATATCTGCCAAAAATCCGATATCATGCATCCCTATACAAACACATATATATACAGGTATATAACATTTTCTAATGAAAAAAAAGGGGGGGGGGGCATTTAAAAATATAATTTTGTCTTCTGTGTCTGGAATATTAAGGATACAAAAACACTGCTGTCAGGGTAATAAAATTCACCAAAGATAAGTCCACTCCCCACATAAAACATTAATAATTGTATTTTTTTCCTTCTTTTTTTTTTTTTTTTAGGTATTTCAGTACACTAAATACATGAGTTACAAATAAAAATACAGTTAAAAAGAGACCAGGTGAAAGACCTGAGCAGTGAGAGAAGGTATGATGTATTTGCACTTAGGAGTCATTCTGAATTGATGTTATCACTTAAACTCAATAACTCCACACTCCACCCTGCTTTTTCTACATCTATGTTCCCAGTGGAGTTCAAGAGGGTGGATGTAAAGACAAAAGGAAATAGAGTGCAGACAATAAAGCTACCTACAGGTGACAACTTGATTAAATGTTTCCCTCCTTGCAGAGTTGTTTTTTTATTGGTTGCTCTGTAATGAAGTGTGCTCATCTGAACGTGAGTGTGCATACAAAATCTTTATTTAAACATCTTGTACTAATATTTTTCTCTCGTACATTATTTAGTCATTATTAGATGCTGTTTTTATACCTTTCTAATGTTCTTGATCAGAATGTTTTCAGGGTGATGTTTGCTTCTTCTTTCTTTTGCTCTTAAAGCTGATGTGAAGGCAGGTGTTGTTGGTCCCACTGGTTTCTGTGTGGCCCACTGGTTCTGAGTCACCAGTAACAACTGAATGCCTGCACTGTCAAATGTTCCAACAATGCATTGCTGTCCACAGGCTAAGCCGGATGACCTGACACTGACTCGTTCTGGTGATGCGCTCTATGTTTACGTGTGTGTGAGTGTGTGTGTGTGTGTGTGAACATCAGTGGATGTCTGCGTGCGAGCCAGCGTGCCCGTTCGCTCACCGCAGCAGCCAGCCAGTTTGAAAGCCACACAATAGAGAGTCACTATTCTCTGCGACGGCTCCAAATTCTGGCCCGTGGCCTGAGAGGCCAAGCGGCCACACAGATCCATGGAGCCATGTCTCAGTAAAGCTAATCTTTTGATCTGAGCACAAACAGTTTGGTCATTAATTATTGTGGAATGGACTTGAACATCAAACAGAAGTGACCCTTAATCCTAGAAAAACAGAATAAGAGACTACAGTATTTATATTGCGCGTGTGCAGTGAAACTGAATGTTTGCATGCGCATGGTTTGTGCATTATCCACAAACAGAATTTATTTCCTCTCTCTGTTTGAACTCTGACTGCCTCCATAAGAAAGAAAGGGGAGAATTCAAAGGTCAATATGTGCCCTGCTGACTGGGGAATAACGAGGGGGTGTAGGGTTGGGGGGACTGAGGGGAGGACACAGATGGAAAGATTGATGGCAGACAGCTTAGCATCTATGGTGAACTGCATGATGAGAAAAGATGTTCTGTAATTTGTACATTTACAGCGGTTGACTCCCTTCAGCTCATAAAAGCTTCATGACGTAACTGATCTGTACAGAGCGGTGTTTAAAATGTGCAAAAAGACGAAAGGTAGAGTTTACAAAAACCGTTAGAAAACAGAAATTAACATGGCAGGAAAAGGGCTAACCTACCAGAATTGACAGAAAGAAGAGGGATTTCTCATTTTAAAATAAAGAATTATGAAGAGGGGCTCAGCTGGCGGACAGTTTCCTTTCTCAGTCAGCATCGACCTTCATCGTAAGCCTGCTCTTTGATTCTCTTGATCCCTCCACTCAAACCTCTTCTTCTGCCTATCAACCACGAGACCTCACTGACAACACATCTGGAGCACTCCTGTCGTCTCCTGATGCCCGGACACTTCTGTCACTGACAACACATCTGGAACACTCCTGTCGTCTCCTGATGCCTGGACACTTCTGTTATCATTTAGCCTCACGCAGAGCAAGACAACAAAAACAGACAGATATCAAAATAAATGTCCGCATAGTCTGAACCCAAGAGTGCCAGTTCATCAGTAGTGGACCTACCCAGGGTCAAACTAAGGTTTTTGAACTGTCCAGTGATGACCTTTACTGACCTCTCAGTAAAACAAGACATTTATTACAAATTATTCCGTTGTAATCTGAGAACATAGTCACCAAAAGAGACTATTTCTATCTTTGATTTTATTCTAATGTAATCAAAAGAATAACTTTTGTCATTTTCATGATATATGTTATATGCTGTTATTCTTTAAATGTGAAACATTAATGTGTCATTTCTGCAAATGAAAAGGTGTCAAAGTTCAGATAATATGTCGAACTGACTAACTCAGAAGTTGTTTTTGTTGAGTTTCAGCTAAAACCCCCACTAGCGTCTGAAAGTCTCCTCACTGAGACACTTTTCCTAAACAATTTCCCTCTGCTCTGAATTTCACCTTGAATCGTGATAACAAGTGAACTGCTCGGCTGGTTCTTTTGGACCAATGGGAAAGTGACAACTCATCTCATCTCAGATCTTCTACTAAGGGTCTAAGTTTTTTCCTAAAACAGTTAGTTCCTGTGAGGAAGGAGAGATGTGAACTTTCTCTTCAAGCTGTGGGACGTTTAGTCACACGCTAAGGACACGTCATTCAGTTAAGGACTAATAACATGTTGTTATGAGTCCACTTCGAACCGAGTGTACAAGCTTAGAACTTTGTTTATTCCTTTCTGGAATAAGTTATCTTGAGCCAGAAACCAGGAGCGGACGCATTTTCTGATGACCAACGCGAAACCAGGAGACGTTGGAAGGTAAACGTAATAACCAGCTCAGATGTACTGGCCCCCGCAAGGAACCCGTGCATCTGAAAAGCTACAAGGTCTTCTCTTACCGGGCTGTCGTCAAAAGGTAAAGAGCTGTTTACAAACGTACCTGGATTTCAGCAGAAATCTGATGGGAAGTGTCACTTCTGGTAACATGCTCAAGACAATTTCCTTTAAACCATCTCTCCATCTCTCCTCCTATTTCCTTATCCCTCTCAATCTATCTGGTAACTATATTTAAGCTAAAGAGCCACAGACTAAGTATAATGACATCCTGTATTTATGTCTGTTGTTACAATTTAAATGTGCTGACGTATTAAATTGCAAGAAAGTGAAATCATGTCAATCAAGTGTAATGGTGTTAATTTAGTTGATTTATTTTAAATAAATGGTAGTGTCTTTGACATACCAAACTAAGTTAACGTCTCTGTCACTTAATGGCTTTATTTATTTATCCATCATAAAGATCACAGAAATATTGGGTAAACTGAAAAATAAAAGAATCCGTGAAATTACTATTCAATCTGAATAAGTAAATTAAGTAAGGTAAAGAGGTCAGTATTAATATTGACCTCCTATATATCCTTTACATCTGGGTGGCACCGTAAGTGGTTAAGAGACCCAATATGGTTGAGAAGGACGAGCAAACACTCTGTCCCTGCACCTCGGACGAAGCTGCCCGAGATAAGCAAAAAACCACAAATGGTAGGTGTCCGCTCTTTAAGTGACCCTCCGCTGTCTACACCGAGCAAAGGCCCTGTCCCTGCACCGCGGACTAGACAGTCCGGGAGTAGCAAAAGGTCACAGAAGTTCCAGAAAAAAGGCACCATACCTCTAAGCTCTGAGGAGATAGTGGACATAAGTTGGTTGTTTGAAAACTTGAATGAGACAGAGGATGACCAAACTGGTACAATGCGTGACATTGTCTTTGATAACTCCGAGCACACAAATAACCAGCTGCTCAAAGCAAAGATTGAATTGATAAGGCAGAAGAGCAAACGACAAAGAGAAAAACTTCTCAAAAAAGGCCTTGAGTTACAACATCAGTTTAGACAATCAGTGATGAAACAGTGCGCTGTAACTGCTTTTGAGGCTCACATGCAAAACAAAACACCCTCTGAGGTGTGCCCAGGTCAAAAGGTCGTATCCCAGTCGCTAAAAATAGGAGAGGTTCTCTCTCCTATAGAAAGCGAGAATAAACACTGTCGTCTCAAAGGCCCTCTGACCTCAGAAGAGGTAGAGAACATACGTCGGTTGTTAAAAGAGTTGGATAATACTAGCAAGAATGAACAAGATTTTCAAACTGACAAACAACGAAATGTTGGTGCCAGCTGGAACAGTGACTCAAAATGGTTTAAAGGGAGCCCCGCCCCTAAAGCACCTCAGATTGAAAAATCTAAGACAAGCAACGAACCACAAAAGGTAGGTGTTCACTCTCTAAGACCCACAATGGTTCAGATCGAACCAGGTGGGTGAAAACCAAGGTCTGCCGGTAGGTGAACTTCAGAAGAAATTGAAGTATGAGGACCTATACTCATGTAACTATGCGTGGTCCCAACAGAAACCCCCGAGCCTCGGAACTGCACCTCCCGCGCCTCGAACAGAACAGTTCGAGACATGCAAGGAGTCACGAATGTCCCGGAATAATGGCCCAACACTCTATGCTCGGAAGAGACAGAGGTAGTAAGTAGTTTGTCAGTAGATTTGAATGTTACTGTGCTTGACCAACCTGATACAATGAGTGGCGTTATCATTGATAATGACACTATCAACATTTACCAACCTGGGGCGTTGTGCAACACCATCTTTCACAAAGACTCAGGGCACACAGATGTTGACAATATAGATGCTGACAGTGAACATGAGTACACAGCCAGAGTTACACGTGAACAGAAACGTGGGCCAAGACCTGTGAGGTTTCTGTGTAACTTTATACAAAGGGGGTGGCTAAGAAAGCTTACCTGCCTATCACACTGGAAGGTGTCCTTGAACGTGAAGCCCTCCTGGACAGCAGTGCTGATATAACCATTATGTCGGCCAAGCTGTTCGAGGAGCTGAGGACCGCCGTTAACGGTGTTGACGGGCAAATACCCTTTGAGAAATGTGCTATTGAACTGCAGGGTCTCGCAGAGACGAGAACAACCCTAACAGCTATAGCTATGGTTCACATGCAGATTGACAAAATGACACTATACCATCCGGTATACGTGTCTACACTTGACTCATTCCCATTTTTGGTTGGCCAAGACTTTATAAACCGTTTCGGCGCGATTATAGATTATGGTCAACAGACAATGTGGGCAACAGTGAGAAAACCCTGCCAATAAAAGTGCCTCCTAGTTGTGATACAGACTGCCTAACCGCAGGTACCGCAGAGGACACAAGGGACTGCTCATCCGAGGACGAGAGCCCGGTAAGTGAACCTTCAACTACAGGTGAGACAGAAGAGACCCAAAAGTTGGACCAAACTCTGGCCCAACAAGAGAACCTCCTCTGTGAGCTGACACATTCAGCACTCCCTGACCACTGCCTACCACAGGTAGTGAAAGGTGTTGAGATCCAAGGATCCCACACCGAAGACGCTGTACTGTCCTCTGGGACAGGTAATTCGGCAATCAGCCAAGCTTTCGATGAAACCTTGGTTCAAGGGCATCTGAGTCCAGAAAATGACAGTCAACCAAACGCTGACAGTCACTTGTACATCACTGTTTCAGATTTCGAGGACCCCTCATCAGACAAAAAGGGGGCAAACTCACATTACCTACCACAGGTAGAGAAAGGTGTGTCGATGAAACCTTGGTTCAGGGACATTTGTGTCTAGAACTAATCATAGATGACATAGTTTTTACAGACTCAAAGAGCCTCTCTTCAGTCAAGAAGTGGGAAGACACACACAACGACAGTGACCCGTCGCAGTCTGTACAATCAGACACACCTGCGACTGCGCCGACAGTTGTGACACACCTGAATTACACGAAAAGAGGTAAACGTAGGAAGATACGTTGGCCGAAACCTAAAAGGTTCCTGTGTACTGTCTTCTCTCGGCTGCGCGAACAGCTTAAACTAAACGGTGGCATCCTAACTTGTGCCCATGGACGGAGGTCCTCAACTGTGTTCGTGGTCCCCCATGACCAAAGGGGGGTGATGTTAGGCCATGCACTTTGTGATTTTTATTAATGAAAAGTGCATTATAAATGGAATTCATTATTATTATT
The DNA here is from genome assembly GCA_038048925.1 of Garcialebias charrua. Classification (NCBI taxonomy): domain Eukaryota; kingdom Metazoa; phylum Chordata; class Actinopteri; order Cyprinodontiformes; family Rivulidae; genus Garcialebias; species Garcialebias charrua. The sequence goes on from JBBPBX010000798.1 coordinate 68,686, forward strand.
ATTATTATGTCAAAGACAAAGATTTGAATGTACACCTCAGAAACACTTTTGCTTTCGCCCAGAAAAACCTGGAAAGATCCGCTGAAGGACGTAAGGCGTACTATGACCAGAAGGCCTCTCACAATGAACTCCAAGTGGGAGACAGAGTCTGGTACTATACGTTCGCCCCAGCAACCGGGAAAGGAGGGTCCGAGACCGGAACTCTCGCCCGCAAACTGATGCCCAGGTGGACTGGACCTCATCTGATAACAGACAAAGTGTCCTCAGTCGTCTACGAAATCAAAATCAGCAAAGGCCGCAAAGAGCCAATTGCTAAATGGGTACATCGAAATCAGATCAAACCTTACAAGGCGTTCAATGACTCCACAAAAGACAAAGATCTCACAAACTCACCGACTTCATGGGATAATAAGGTCGTCCAAACACAAGTTAGTAAATAAACTAATCAGGTTTAAACTACCGTATTTTCCACCCTATAAGTCGCATTGTCCAATTTGAACTTAGAAACGCTAAGCCTAAAACCCACAACAAAAAACTAACCTTAACAACCGTTTAAATCCACGAGATTTAATTTGACCTCGGTCATAAAGTTGAGACCTGTTTTTTGTGTGTTGCACTTTGGAATCTGACGACAAGAGTGTGTCGAAGCAGTGAAACGTTGTTTCCTTGTTGTTTAGTCATTACTGTTGTCATTAGTTGAGATATTGTTTTGGTTCTGAACACTCCCAGCCAAAAAGGTTTTGTATTAACATTGGTTAATGAATGATATGGATTTAACTATGCCAACATGCAGTTCGTTTTGTTAAATCTCAATCGTCGAAGAGTCAATGTAGTTTAAAGCTACTCAAGGTACCATAAACTACACTGGTCTCACAATTTCTAAATTGAACCGATTCGATCGTTTCTATTCTAGATTATCTATTCATTTTGATGAGTCTCGCCATAGACTTCAAAATTTATTAGGAATACCAAATCCTACGTCGTTCGTCTAAAAGACAACAGACATTTAGATCAAACTATATTTCATTTTTCTATTTTAGTTTAACCTAAACTAAGTAATGAATGGAGGAATAGTTTGGAATTAGAGGCCTTCGTTACAGAAGCCCTCCAAAATTTTATAGGTATAGATCCCTATTTCTAATTTTACAGAATTGATCCACCCCTTAATTGGTAATTGTAGCTGATCTAAATCATGATAGCTTACACACCAGGTGCATATAGGTAGGGCCTAATGTAAAATCCCAATCATAAGCCCACCTAAAAACCACATAATTGCATGACACATAGAACCAGAGTGGCACTGACTGGAAGCCAACCAGCCAACAACCTTCGATGTGGGGACCTGCAGCTCCAACGCTTGGTCTTCAACCTTCATCCAAGGGTCGCCTCCTCTGCGTCAATCGAGGGATCCCCTCTACATGCTGATTATAAAAACAATTGTTGCTGATGAAATCACCAACTCTAATCGATATGGAATTACTGCTGTGGAATTACCGCTGTGGATTATAAGACTTTGTTTTCCAAGGGATCACAGACTTTGTTTTCCAAGAGTTAACAGACTCAGTTTTCCAAGGGATTAAAAGCTTTTCGCAATGGGATTACCTCCGAACAGTATGGAAGTTCCAAAAACTTTATGGGATTATAATTTTTTTTTTCCACTTGCTGGATTACTTCAAGATCAGAGACAGTTCAAGGTTTCCTTTCGTGTTGGACCCCATCCCCAAGGACTGGCGATGGCTTCCAAAAGGGGGGAGATGTAGTGGACCTACCCAGGGTCAAACTAAGGTTTTTGAACTGTCCAGTGATGACCTTTACTGACCTCTCAGTAAAGCAAGACATTTACTACAAATTATTCCATTAGTTGTAATCTGAGAACATAGTCACCAAAAGAGACTATTTCTATCTTTGATTTTATTCTAATGTAATCAAAAGAATAACTTTTGTCATTTTCATGATATATGTTATATGCTGTTATTCTTTAAATGTGAAACATTAATGTGTCATTTCTGCAAATGAAAAGGTGTCAAAGTTCAGATAATATGTCGAACTGACTAACTCAGAAGTTGTTTTTGTTGAGTTTCAGCTAAAACCCACTAGCGTCTGAAAGTCTCCTCACTGAGACACTTTTCCTAAACAATTTCCCTCTGCTCTGAATTTCACCTTGAATCGTGATAACAAGTGAACTGCTCGACTGGTTCTTTTGGACCAATGGGAAAGTGACAACTCCTCTCATCTCAGATCTTCTACTAAGGGTCTAAGTTTTTTCCTAAAACAGTTAGTTCCTGTGAGGAAGGAGAGATGTGAACTTTCTCTTCAAGCTGTGGGACGTTTAGTCACACGCTAAGGACACGTCATTCAGTTAAGGACTAATAACATGTTGTTATGAGTCCACTTCGAACCGAGTGTACAAGCTTAGAACTTTGTTTATTCCTTTCTGGAATAAGTTATCTTGAGCCAGAAACCAGGAGCGGACGCATTTTCTGATGACCAACGCGAAACCAGGAGACGTTGGAAGGTAAACGTAATAACCAGCTCAGATGTACTGGCCCCCGCAAGGAACCCGTGCATCTGAAAAGCTACAAGGTCTTCTCTTACCGGGCTGTCGTCAAAAGGTAAAGAGCTGTTTACAAACGTACCTGGAATTTAGCAGAAGTCGGATGGAAAGTGTCATTTCTGGTAACATGCTCAAGACAATTTCCTTTAAACCATCTCTCCATCTCTCCTCCTATTTCCTTATCCCTCTCAATCTATCTGGTAACTATATTTAAGCTAAAGAGCCACAGACTAAGTATAATGACATCCTGTATTTATGTCTGTTGTTACAATTTAAATGTGCTGACGTATTAAATTGCAAGAAAGTGAAATCATGTCAATCAAGTGTAATGGTGTTAATTTAGTTGATTTATTTTAAATAAATGGTAGTGTCTTTGACATACCAAACTAAGTTAACGTCTCTGTCACTTAATGGCTTTATTTATTTATCCATCATAAAGATCACAGAAATATTGGGTAAACTGAAAAAGAAAAGAATCCGTGAAATTACTATTCAATCTGAATAAGTAAATTAAGTAAGGTAAAGAGGTCAGTATTAATATTGACCTCCTATATATCCTTTACATCTGGGTGGCACCGTAAGTGGTTAAGAGACCCAATATGGTTGAGAAGGACGAGCAAACACTCTGTCCCTGCACCTCGGACGAAGCTGCCCGAGATAAGCAAAAAACCACAAATGGTAGGTGTCCGCTCTTTAAGTGACCCTCCGCGGTCTACACCGAGCAAAGGCCCTGTCCCTGCACCGTGGACTAGACAGTCCGGGAGTAGCAAAAGGTCACAGAAGTTCCAGAAAAAAGGCACCATACCTCTAAGCTCTGAGGAGATAGTGGACATAAGTTGGTTGTTTGAAAACTTGAATGAGACAGAGGATGACCAAACTGGTACAACGTGTGACATTGTCTTTGATAACTCAGAGCACACAAATAACCAGCTGCTCAAAGCAAAGATTGAATTGATAAGGCAGAAGAGCAAACAACAAAGAGAAAAACTTCTCAAAAAAGGCCTTGAGTTACAACATCAGTTTAGACAATCACTAGCCCTGTTTCCATCCATTTTCATTTCGAATTTTGAGCTACCTCGCAAATATGTAAATACAAATTAATGCAGATCAGAAGTGTTTCCATCTGCTGGCTTGAAGCGCTTCTTCCAAGCCGCGCACAGCGTCATTACGTCAGACGTCAGCGTCATTACGTCAGACGTCAGCACTGCGCATGTCTACAGTAAACCAGAGAGTAAACAGGAAGTAGCGGTTGACAACAGAACCCGGCCACACATCTCGTCAAAATGGAGAGAATATTTCAGGTACGTGTTGCTATCGGGCGAGTTGTATTTATTCTGTCATGCCAACTAGTTTTAGCGAGTTACATGCTGTTCGGAGCGGAAACAGCTGATCAGTCACGTGACGTGAATGTGCGCTACGGCAGCACGAGTCGGCAAATGTGTTTCCATCTGTCGTTTTGCGCAGCTGCTCGGTTTCGCAGCTCCCAAAAACCACCTCAAGCGAGCGTATAAACTTTTTGGCGAATTTCAGGAAGTAACTTCGTATTTTGCCGTTTCCATTAAGCTTTTCTGCTACGATACTTCAAAATGCGCACCTAGAAACCTTGATGGAAACACGACTAGTGATGAAACAGTGCGCTGTAACTGCTTTTGAGGCTCACATGCAAAACAAAACACCCTCTGAGGTGTGCCCAGGTCAAAAGGTCGTATCCCAGTCGCTAAAAATAGGAGAGGTTCTCTCTCCTATAGAAAGCGAGAATAAACACTGTCGTCTCAAAGGCCCTCTGACCTCAGAAGAGGTAGAGAACATACGTCGGTTGTTAAAAGAGTTGGATAATACTAGCAAGAATGAACAAGATTTTCAAACTGACAAACAACGAAATGTTGGTGCCAGCTGGAACAGTGACTCAAAATGGTTTAAAGGGAGCCCCGCCCCTAAAGCACCTCAGATTGAAAAATCTGAGACAAGCAACGAACCACAAAAGGTAGGTGTTCACTCTCTAAGAGACCCACAATGGTTCAGATCGAACCAGGTGGGTGAAAACCAAGGTCTGCCGGTGGGTGAACTTCAGAAGAAATTGAAGTATGAGGACCTATACTCATGTAACTATGCGTGGTCCCAACAGAAACCCCCGAGCCTCGGAACTGCACCTCCCGCGCCTCGAACAGAACAGTTCGAGACATGCAAGGAGTCACGAATGTCCCGGAATAATGGCCCAACACCTCTATGCTCGGAAGAGACAGAGGTAGTAAGTAGTTTGTCAGTAGATTTGAATGTTACTGTGCTTGACCAACCTGATACAATGAGTGGCGTTATCATTGATAATGACACTATCAACATTGACCAACCTGGGACGTTGTGCAGTACTATCTTTCACAAAGACTCAGGGCACACAGATGTTGACAATATAGATGCTGACAGTGAACATGAGTACACAGCCAGAGTTACACGTGAACAGAAACGTGGGCCAAGACCTGTGAGGTTTTTGTGTAACTTTATACAAAGGTGGTGGTTAAGAAAGCTTACCTGCCTATCACACTGGAAGGTGTCCTTGAGCGTGAAGCCCTCCTGGACGGCAGTGCTGATATAAGTAAGGTAAAGAGGTCAGTATTAATATTGACCTCCCATATATCCTTTACATCTGGGTGGCACCGTATGTGTTTAAAGACACAATATGATGGTTACCCTCATGTTTACTTCATCCATCTAAAGTAAATATATATTTTATTTTATTAATGTGAGATTTTTGTTTTTTTCTGACAAATTATCTAATATTGTTACCATAAGTTTCATGCCATTCCGTTTTATATCCAAATTCCCACCCAAAAAGTAGAAGTAATTCTTATGGCAGCAACAAAGCTTGTGGTTCTCTGCTTGGGGTTATTGATTATAAGTGATTGACAAACTATCGAGAAGGTTCGCCTGCTGGTTACTGACGGAAGCTGTTCTTCCAATGAGGCTCATTAGAGAATTACTCCAACATGGATCTTTAATCACAGAATTAATACTGACACAGCACATTCCTCTACAAGTCAGCACAAAGAATAGATGAAAATTTTTTAGTTAGTTTTAAATAAGTAAGAGCAACTGCAGTTTGTGTTTGACGCACTGAAATTGTCAAAAATATCTGCATCTGTATGTTTTCTTTCCCAAGGGTGGACAATTAAAAAAGATTAAGCCGCAGGCAGAGAGCGTGATGCTGCGTGTGGTGGGCAGAAAGGGAGGTTGTTTAGCAACAACAGATCACAGAGATAATTTAAGACTGAACTGCATCATTATAATCCCAATTATTTCTAGTTTTTAAGACTTGAATAATACAAAAGATTTGTAGTTATATTTAAAACATCTAATTAGTGTTAAAAAAATCACAAGGTCTTTACAGATTTTTTGACTATTTGAATAATATTTTTGTTAAAACACTGTAAAATGCAGAAAAGTGCACATTAAGTGGTAATTACTCAAAGAAGCCTAAATTCACAGTATCAGAAGGCAAAGGAAATCAGCTGATTAATTTACCGTTATTTTAAAAACAAATGTCATAATTAACAAAAGATTTACAAAATTCAAAGAAAGCAGGACTGATTTGTATACAGTACATCTGCATTTGAATGACTCAACAGCAATTTCATTAATTTGAAGATTTTTTTGTAAATGGTACAAGTCAAGAGTTTGGACACAACCCTCTGAGTTGTTGTTTTCAGGTTTTTACAGATATCATCTGCTTTTGACTGTGGATTTTTAAAACTTGATCCCTTCATCTGTGACCATCTGCTCATACAAACTCATGTTCGTGCTGCTGTTTATTTCCACTATATTAGGCTTAGTGTATTACTAGTTGATGTTTTTCTTAGTTAATTCTAGATGTTATTACTGTTTTTCTCTTGCATTTGTTGTTGGATGTAACTGGGACCCCGTGTACATAATCTCGTTTTCATCACATGTACCACATGCGGTGCAAATGACAATAAAGACTCTCTGACTCTGACTCTGACTCTTTACTCCAAACTTTGTTTTCTAGTTTTCAAACGCAAAGTTAGTAAATGGTGTTGATAAAAGATCTCCAGTTTACTCAATACTAAACTGAAAATGTAACCTAATGAATCAGAAGTAGAACAATGTGAAAGGTTGTTGTAATACCCAACAGTAAAACTGAAGCTATGTAACTCTTATCATAGATCAGGGGTCACCAACGTGGTGCCCGCGGGCACCCGGGTGCCCCCAAGGACCATTTGAGGTGCCCTCGGACCTGTTCTAAAAATAGCACAACTCACTACTAAGCTGCATTTAAAATGTCATTTTATTCAGTTGTTATTCTTTTTTTGTATTTATATATATTTTAAAATGTCTATCTTAAAAATATGTACTTAAAATATGTTTATTATACATTTTTTTCAATTTACGCTTTGTTATTTCCAAAGAGTTTATCAAACTGGTGCCCTTTGTATGACTCCGTACCCACGAAGTAGCTCTCAGTTTCAAAAAGGTTGGTGACCCCTGTCATAGATGATCATCCTGTGATAAATAATTGAATAGAAATGTGTCCTATAGCCCAAACATCTGAGTGAAATCCTTATTTTCATGAAATAAAACCGGCTTGTCTGCACCCGACTACAGCCCATTCCTCTTGAGTGACCATCGGCCAGAGACGTGGCCCCACCCTTCCATAATGTCAGTTCTTGTGCCAGCCTGACCCAAACATGTGCCAACTACACTGCTGAGCCGGCAATCAAGATGTCTGCCCTTCAGCCAGAGAACAACCACAACTAAACATTCAGGCAGGACAGAATTTGCTCATGAGACGTTTTAGTTGCACCAAATGCAAATATGACCAGCTGTCTTTTAGTATTAGCTCGCCAGCATACAAATTTTACCCTTTACACATCTGGATTAAGCTTTAACATGGCCAGCCACTTTTTTTATTTTATTTTTTTGTTCTGGGGACATTCTTTCAGTGAGGTGTGTATGTCTGGATATAACTAGATCTATTGTAGGGATGCACAGTCTAAGTTCCTCTCATCATCTCATCCAAGATATTACTGTGCATTCACATCTGTACTGTTTTAGTTGTCAATTTTTTTATAGGTGATGAGAAAAAAATGTCAGACGTGGAAAAATAAAAATAAACCTCCAATATGTGCAACTTATTCATTGGCTTAAGGAAAAAAACATAGTATAAACTAAAACGGGCTGACGCTTAAAAAAACAAAAACAAAAACAGCCAAGTAGACACTCACATGCAGAGAACAGAGGAGGCTGAGGAGCAACGAGACGTCTTCAGCGCAGACAGATCACTGATGGACGGAGGACAGAAGACGAGGACGGTGTCAGAACACACAGTCGGGTCAGCGGAGGCTAAACAGCTAAAGCAGTCCAGGTCCTGCTGTCAGAAGTCGGGCTACTCAACATTCTTTGTTTGCTTTCATGGTGAGAGCAGGAGAATGAATGAACCCCATCTCCCTCACCCTGCTCTCCCTCTCCCAAACCCCACTCAACCTGCACCCCCTCTTCAATCAACTGCTCCCCAATGCCCCCCACTCTCTCCCACCATTTTCATCCCTCCCTTGTTCGCTCTCCTCCAGGCTAAGGTCTTGACAAAGCCGAGCTAGGCTGCAGGATTTAGGGTGTCAAAGCAGACCCCTGCCACCCCCACCCCCCTACCTACTGATTTCACACACCACTTACACTGTACGGCAACAGTGAAGAGGCTTCATTAGCCTGTTACGACACGTTCACGCAGGTCAGGTTACAGAGCACGAAAACCTGGTTTAGCTGTAAATACTCTGCAGAGCAGGAAGGCACAGTGAAAGAACTGACACAAAACATCTGAACATTATTAAATAAACTAGAGAAACTGCATTTCCTGCAAAAATGCAGTGTGAACGCTTACTGCAGAAGAACTTGCTGGAATAAGGGAATTTGCAAAAAAAGGCTGAAATTAGCAACAACAACAAAAAAAGGCTGAAAAGTAGCTGAAAATGCAGAAAGAAGCTTAAACTGCCAGAAGGAAGCGGAACGAACTGAAATGGAGCTAAAAGAAATGTGGAATTAGATGAAAAGGCTAAAAATAGTAGCTGAAAGAGCAGAAAAAGCTTAAACTAGCTGAAAAAAGAAGAAAGGAGCATAACAAGCTGGAATTAGCAGAAAAATGTTCATTATGCTGAAAGCAGCAGAAATTACCATGAAAATTTTAATTTATCTGAAAACAGCTGAAATAGCTAAAAAACAAAAGTTTGAACAAGCTTAAATTAGTAGAAAAAAGCAGAAAGAACAAGTTTGGCCAAATATGCTGAAAGAAGCAGAGATGAGCACAAAGAAAGTGAAAAATATCTGAAAAAAGCTGAAATTAGCAACAACAGCAAAAAAACAGCTGCAAAGTATAGCTAAAAAAGCAGAAAGAAGCTTAAACTACCAGAAGGAAGTGGAAAGAACACATTTTTGCTTAGTTAGGCTGAAAAAAAGTTGAAATGAGTGCAAAAAATGTGGAATTAGCCAAAAATGCTAACTAGTATAAAACAGTAGCTGAAATAGCAGAAAAAGCTGAAACTTGCAGAAATAAGCTGAAAGGAGCATAACAAGCTGAAATTAGCAGAAAGAAGTTAGAAGAAGCACAACAATGTTAGCAAAAACAATCTAAATTGGGGTGTCAAGCTAATTTCCACCGAGGGCCACATCAGCTTAGTGGTTGCCCTCAAAGGGCCAGATGTAGCTGTAAGACAGTATAAATGTAGTTAAATTTAACTAAATGTACAGTAATCTAAATTAAACACAACTACTCCTTATTGGTAAATAACTGTTTTTTTTTTACTTATTCAACTTACAAATATTACATATATATATTTGCACAGATGTAGAAATATATGTCTACTTCTTACACTGTTATAATATAAAACCCTTTTGACTTATTGATTATGTGACAATCAGACCTTTTAAGCTCTCAAGGGCCACATAAAAAGATGTGGAGGGCCACATCTGGCCCGCGGGCCTTGAGTTTGACACATGTGAAAAAGGATCACAAAACAACTGGGGGAAAAAAGCTGAAAGTTGCTGAAAAAAAGTTTATATTTGAGGAAGCTGAAAGAAGCTGAACCAGAACAAAATCTGAAAGGAGCAGTAAAAGGTTGTAAACAGATCTAAAGATATGAAGGATGTAAAATGAGCTCAATTCATTTTCTATGATTAAAAAAGTGGCAGAAAAGGCAAAATATTAAAAAAAGCTAAAGTTGCACTAATACCAAAAGTCATAGCACCCTTCTCCTGAATGAGCTGAATGTTTTGATATGTGATTAGTTGAAATAGCACAAAAATTGCGGAATGAGAAAGATGCTGAAAAACTTACCGAAGAAAAATGGATCACAACAGTGTGAATGCTTCATGAACATTCACACAATAAAACTTGTTATCTTCGGATGTGATTAATAACCATTAGATTTAAGCTGTGATTCTTCAATTCCTAACTAAAAAATATCTTAATGAGGAAAATGCAGCCTGTATTTTAGAGGAAATTACTCCGGGGTAAGATTAGGCTGACGGGGAGGAAAACCCTCATCTGTATTTAGACCGGCTGGAGGAGTACTCCAGGAGTCCCACAGGGTTTCTCAGCCTCCTCTGTGGATATGAGTGTGTATGTGGGAGTGAGTGGGGGTGCATTTGTATTTAATTTTTAAAACTCACTGCTCATTTGTCCTCTGGCTTTGAGTATCAATGAATACTTAAAAACTGAGCTAATGAATGTGTGGAAGCTTACATGCAGATAAATCTATTCACACACCTCAATAAAGAACAAAACACCTTTTACTGCTGATTTTTTTTATTGGCTCTTTAAAAGTTATTTGGAGATATTTTGGTTTGCTTTATGTAACTACCTCACATTTTATAATTGTGAAAATTTTCTGTTTTATCTGTTTTACCCAAAAGTTAAAACTTTAAAGCATAGAGAATATTTTTAAACCAAAATTGTAATTTAATAAATACAATTGTTGCATTCTGGCTGTTTTTGCTAAAGGTTTCACGTCATGTCGGAGGTCATGTCTGGCAGGACACTTTAAGCCCAGAGTGTCACCTCTATTCGCTGAAGAGAAGCTTTTGGAGCATGATGAAGCTGTGCAGACGTGTCATTGTAGCTGTCAAGAAAGGCGCCTACAATCTTCAGTCTTTTGCTGACTTTGCCCACAGAGGCTCAGGTACGTTTTTTAATAAAACATGGCAACCAAACCATGCTCGTCTGTTGTAGTCGTCTCACTCGTTTTTCTTTTCAATTTTGGATTATTTATCTTCAGTCCCGACTCCAACATCCTGCCTCTTCATGCCTGAAGTTTAACTAGACCACAAACCAGTAAAATTTTGATATTTTTAGGTTGTATTATAGCATAATAAATAAAAAAAAGACATTACAAAAAATATACAAATGAACTGTAGGGAACAAAATGACTGCTAGTCATAAACATTTTATTGTGAAGAAACTTTCTTCTTGGAAAACAATATCCGTTCTTCTAAATTATGCTGAATACTTTTCTGAAATGACACTCTTTATGGACATTTATTATTAACTAATAATTAAATATAGTGAAAAATAACCAGAAAACTATGACAAAGTGTGTAAAAGTCTTTTTGCCTTGAGAGCTTCATGGCATTTGTGTTTTGTAGTTTGAGGTTTTTTGCCATTCCTTTATATTTATTCATGCTTTTTCATGTTTAATGTGTGATACAGTATTTCCTTATTTTTATCATATTTTTCATTACTTGGTTTAATTTATATGTCATTTGTAATGTTTCCCTCAGTGTTTGGTTTTGGCGTAACTCGCACCTGCTGTAATCTAGAACAAACTCACCTGTTTGCTATTCTATCACCACCCACTTAGTACTTATGCTCCCAGTCCTCAGTCATCTCAGGTCCTGTTGTTCTAGCTGCTGGTTCTGTGTGCACTCCCTGCTGAGTTTTGCTGCTCGGTCAGTAGAAATTTTACTTTAGTCTGGTTTCCTCAGACTCCAAGCTTGGAATTTGGGTCCTTTAACACTCAAGAGTGGTTGTGTGTGTACTGTACTGTGCACATTTCAGTGTTTCAGTAGTCAAAATGTAGCATGAAAGGTTTAGAGCTAACAAAATGTACAAATGTCAGTGTCTTGATTCAGTTTCATCACAGTGCACCAGAGTCATCAGCAGCCCAACACTTGATAGAAGACGTTCTTTAGAGCAGTGTTCCCTGAGGAACACCATCCTGCACGTTTTAGTTGTTTCCCTTCTCTAACACAGCTGATTCATGCAGGATGGTGTTCCTCAAGGACCAGGGTTGGGAACCCCTGCATTAGAGTCACTTACAGAATGTGGCTTCTGCTGCACAAAGTAGAGCAGCACCTTTCAAAAAACCCAAATCCTTCTTATAACCTCAAGGCTCTGAGAACTACATTAGTCTTTTTTTTTTTTTTACAGCTCGAGTCAGACAGAGCGACGTGAAGGCACAAAGCAGGAGCGTTTATGTGACACAAACCAGAAAGTCAAAGGCAGTCGAGCTCAGAGAGGAAGGAGAGGAAGTGTTGCAGAAAAAAAGAGTTTGATTAAAGATGATGAGGCAACTGAAGCTGAGAGCCAGCTGGGGGAGCGTCAGGAGGTGGGACTAACTGGTTGGTGGTTGTGGGGGCTTCAGGGAGAATTTAGGACACAAAAGAGATGAGGAAAGGAAAAAATGAGGAATAGCCGAGGAGATGATTAAAAGGTAATGACTTCCCCTTCCTTTCACTAGACACATGCTAACACACACACACATACACACTATCTGATAACCACGTCTCTCAGACTCTATCCATCAATGGCACCAATCAGGCCGTTGTACTACCGGTACTTTCAATTAGGTAGTGCCAATGAATTAGGAGGATGAACTAACCCTCCATTACCACTTTGTGAATACATAACCCCCTCATCAAATATGCACACACGAGCCCAAAATCCACCTTCATCCCCACAGGCTCCATACGCCTGGTGAGCAGCGTGAATAATAAGACATTAGATGCAGTGCTGCCTTTACACGGGGGACCCTGTAGCTGTACACTGATTTGGGGAGAAGACAAAAAGGGAGGCCATAATTAATAGTTACAAATAAACCCCCTATGCTGTTTACATCATGAGAACACTCACACATAGAAGCAGGATGACACAAAGAACAGGACCTCACAAACACACGTGCCAGTATAAATATTGTAGCTATCTCATAAAAAAGTGACTTTTAGCGCAAAGATTTGGTTCAGGTTAAACCTAACTCATTGTTTGGCATCAGGGCGGCAGCAGAAAAGATCTGGGAATGCAGAGCATCAGAAACTGTCCTCGCCTAAATGTAAATAAATGTGCATTTGTGAACGAGAGAGATGGGCTCACTAACCTGGCTCCAGTCCAAACGTATTCATCTCAGCTCCATTTACACAAACGACACGCCAACTGGACTGAGCTGCAGAGTTACTGAGCCATGTGCTGCTATTCTGGCTCTCAGCCAGACTTTCATGATGTGCAAACACGTGTCTCACCTCCACAAACAGCATCGGGGAGGGCGCTGGCCGAGGTCACACAGCACAACAATGAGCCGTTTGAAACCACGAGCTCAGCAGGGTTTGAAACTTGAAATTGATAAAACACAATTTGATCATTACTTCTCTATAACCTCTACACAGTCAGACTTATATATATATATATATATATATACATACATATATATACATACATATATAGTAATAATAATAATAATAATGAATTCAATTTATAACGCACTTTTCATTAATGAAAATCTCAAAGTACTAACAACTTAACATACAAAGTTTGGGGTACCAGGCCCTTTGATATGGGCTGTTAGGTCCCTGTACGACCGGTGTCAGAGCTTGGTCCGCATCGCTGGCAGTAAGTCAGGCTCGTTTCCGGTGAGAGTTGGACTCCGCCAAGGTTGCCCTTTGTCACCGATTCTGTTCATAACTTTTATGGACAGAATTTCTAGGCGCAGCCAAGGTGTTGAGAGGATCCGTTTTGGTGGCCTTAGAATCGCTTCTCTGTTTTTTGCAGATGATGTGGTCCTATTGGCTTCATCAGATCGTGATCTACAGCTTTCGCTGGAGCGGTTTGCAGCTGAATGTGATGCGGCCGGGATGAGGATCAGTTCCTCCAAATCCGAGGCCATGGTCTTGAGCCGGAAAAGGGTAGCATGCCTTCTCCGGGTCGGGGAGGAGGTCCTGCCCCAAGTGGAGGAGTTTAAGTATCTCGGGGTCTTGTTCACGAATGAGGGAAAACTGGAGCGTGAGATCGATAGGCGGATAGGTGCAGCGTCCGCAGTGAAGCGGGCGCTGTACCGGTCTGTCGTGGTGAAGAGAGAGCTGAGTCAAAAGGCAAAGCTCTCAATTTACCGATCGATCTACGTTCCCACCCTCATCTATGGTCATGAGCTTTGGGTTGTGACCGAAAGAACGAGATCTCGGATACAAGCGGCTGAAATGAGTTTTCTCCGCAGGGTGTCTGGACTCTCCCTTAGAGATAGGGTGAGAAGCTCAGTCATCCGGGAGGGACTCGGAGTAGAGCCGCTGCTTCTCCACATCGAGAGGAGCCAGTTGAGGTGGCTCGGGCATCTGGTTAGGATGCCTCCTGGACGCCTCCCTGGTGAGGTGTTCCGGGCATGTCCCACCGGGAGGAGACCCAGAGGAAGACCCAGGACACGCTGGAGGGACTATGTTTCTCGGCTGGCCTGGGAACGCCTTGGGATTCCCCCAGAGGAGCTGCTCCAAGTGGCTGGGGAGAGGGAAGTCTGGGCCTCCCTACTTAGGCTGCTACCCCCGCGACCCGACCCCGGATAAGCGGAAGAAAATGGATGGATGGATACAAAGTTTGAGAACATGATTTAAAACTAGACTATTTGAGCATTTTCATGTTGCCTGTGTGGTTTTGTGGAGCGAGATTTTTTCGTGACAAGAGTGGGAGACTCGGCGTAGACTCTGCCCTGAAATAAAATGTTCACAGCCAATGACTGGCCCTAGACCAGGGGTCTGCAACCTTTATGATCAAAAGAGCCATTTCTACCCCTTCGTTCACTAAATTAAACGCGTCCAGAGCCGCAAAACTTGATACAATTGTCATTATCAACTGGTGGCCCATGGGCCGCTTTAAGTTTGTTTAAGTGGGCTTTTCTGGCCAGTAAGCGTGAAATTATAAAACTAAAAACATCCAATGATTGTTAACATTTAGTCATTTTTTACATTTTGAGACATTTTGGACCTCCAAACCCATAGCGAACCTGAGAGCTGGTAGCCGGCCCACACTGACTTCTGAGAAAGGAAGCGCAGCCGTAGGTCCTACTACCCTCTGGAGCACACTGGGGAACTTTTTTCATCCAGATGTCGAGTACATTTTAGAAACCACATATAAGTATATTGTTAAAATTAGTAGGTTTAAGAGTTTAGAAATGAGCTTTGACACTGTAGGGTAGGTCTGCAGAAGCTGAACAGAGTCGGACCGGAACTGAGCGGAACCGAGAGCCACTGCTGGTCTGCCAGCTGGTGAGTAAAATTTAGTAGCTACATACGTCTGTTGTTACAATGATGTAGGTTTAAGAGTTTAGAACATTGCAAGAGTGTGGAAAGGGTTCCTAAAGCCTTAAGATATATATACTGTATACAGTATAAACTGAACAGAGTCGGACCCGAACTGAGCGGAACCGAGAGCCGCTGCTGGTCTGCCAGCTGGTGAGTAAAATTTAGTAGCTACATACGTACTGTATGTTGTTACAATGATGTCGGTTTAAGAGTTTAGAACATTGCAAGAGTGTGGGAAGGGTTCCTAAAGCTTTTTTATTATATATATATATATATATATATATATATATATATATATTATTAGGTGTAACGAGATCTCGTTGTACGAGATCTCGCGATATTAAACTCCCGCGATATCTCTCGTTGAGAGGTAACGTTGTCTCGCGAGATGCTAATGCTAATGCTAGCAGAGCCCCTAGCAAGTCAGCGTCACGGACAGCATGGCTTCGCCGGATGAAGTTGCTATAGAAGACGCCCCAACTACTGATGGAGGGTGCCGCAGACGCCTCTACATTGATGGAGGGTAACGGCGCTGCCGACGCTGCCCCGAATGTAAAGACACGCGTGTAAACACCGGTGTGACCGGTGTTGCCAGATAGAGTCCCACCCACCCAAAGCAATCTCTACCCGCAAAAGTCAGAAGGAAAATCGCGGTGAACCGCCCAATCTGGCAACACTGGTGAGTGACGGCTGCAGAGTCAGTTTTGGAAAGTCCTGCGTGAATATCTATTTTTTTAAACAAAGTTGAACGTTCTAAGGTCTAAGGAGATTCAATCAGTAAAATGAAGACATCAGTTGGGTTTGTAATACATGTTAAAACAGAATAAAAGCCTTTTTGCGGCATAAAACCGATCTTTGAAGTTTTCTTGAACTAATGTTAAAATCTCGTCTCGTTCTCGCGAGATCTGTGATTTTCTCGTCTCGTCTCGTCTCGTGAGTTTTGTGTATCGTTACACCCCTAATATATATATATATATATATATATATATATGTATANAGAGTTTAGAACATTGCAAGAGTGTGGAAAGGGTTCCTAAAGCCTTAAAATATATATAAAAACTAAAATAAATACAAAGTTGCTGCTAAGCGGATTTTCACTTATTGCATGGGGGTGGTGGGGGGTGTGTGTGTCAGAACGTAACCCCTGCAATAAACGAGGGACTACTGTATATCCTTATAAATCAGCTCTCTAGGTAGTGACAGCTATCAGATTGGTCCTGAACAGCTCAGGTTCATCCCCTGTTGTCAGAATAAAACATCTGCACTGACTCTGTTTTTGCTCTGAAAGAAAAGTAATGATCAGCACATGAAGCAAAGTGTGTGTGCGGCAAAGTGGAGCTTTAATCTACTTGGCTTTGATCAAAATTCTGTTTTTGTAAAGCCTCGCTCAACAAAATGGCCGCGCAGACCAGTCTACATTTCTCCTCCCTCTGGCCGTTCATGAATCGCAGATGGAGCCGACCCAGCTCGCTCAGGTGAGGGTTTTCAAAAATGAAGCAGGCAGTGCAGAATCAGAAGAGGTGAAGAACAGAACTCAGCTGAGTTGTTGTGGAGCGCGATTCATGAAATGCGTGATGGATGCCTCCCTCATGTCAGTCGCAACACATAACTACGGTAATTAACTAACTTTAGTTATATTCTTTGTTAAACTATTTGAGCTGTTTTTAAACCATCATCATCGTCATCATCAGCTTTATTTATAAAGCGCTTTAACACAGCCACAGCTGAAACAAAGTGCTGAACATTAGATACAAACAAGATAAAAAAAAGGATAAAAACAGAGCTACAAAACTAACACAGTGAACTAAAAACTCGATTTAAAATACATTAAAATGACAAGTTAAACATGTAAAATCAATACCAATAAAAATGAAGTAAAATCAAGTCTCAGTTGGGTCGAAGGCCAATGAGTAGAGATGAGTTTTCAAACGGGTTTTAAAAATGGACAGTGATGGGGCCTGTCGAATGTGTAAAGGCAGAGCATTCCATAACTTGGGGGCACTAAAGCCTGGTTTATGGTTGACGCGTCGCATAGGGCGAGAGGGTGCGCACGCCAAAAGTGACGCAATATCACCGTCCCCGCCCCTGCGCGTAGGCCCCGCGCGTCGGTTTGGCGAGTGTCGTGCACCTCTGATTTTTTGAAACTCCGCAAGGCTAGTGCACGCGCCGTGGGCGCTACTTTGATTGACAGGTCGGGTGGGGACCTCACCGACAGCCTTCACACTCTTCACGCCAGAGCCTGCAGCTGTCTGCGCCGCTGTGGTCGTGGAGACGGCGTCGCAACGCATAAAGGAATGTTTTGTATGTGACAAAAATGTATTAAATTCCCCTTCTTCATCTGTTTTTTTTTTTTGCCAAAAGTCACGTGATCGCTTCCTCCTCCGCTCCATGCATTAAAACCGCAAGACACAATAACTGTTGTTCTATGATTTACTCCTCTAATAAAGACAACAGTTCAGCACGCGAATGGAAAGCCATTTTTTGTTGTTGTGTGATTTCAAACAGTTCTTCTACTGTAGATTTCTTCTTCTACACCCTATCTTGCAACATATGCACAGGTTTTAGAGGGTACTGCCACCTGCTGGTCAGTAAAAGAACAGCACTTTGCCATGCGCCACCGTGCAACACTGTAAACGCATGAAGCCGCACGGCTGAGTGCGCGCGCAGCACGCGCGCAGCACGCGCGCTCCAGCTTGCGGACCAAAGCGCAACTATAACCGAGCCTTGACAGAGAAGGCCCTGTCTCCTTGAAGCTTCCTCTTACTCTTTAAGATGACCTGGAGCAGCTGGTCAGCAGACCTGAGCGACCGGGATGGAGTGTAATGGTGTAGAAGCTCTGCCAAATAAGGTGGGGAGGGGGGCAGGTTGTTTAAAACCTTAAAAACAAACAAAAGAATTGTAAAATGAACTCTTAAAATACACACGGGCAGCCAGTGGAGAGAAGCCAGGACAGGTGTGATGTGCTCTCTTTTGCATGTTCCAGTTAAAAGATGTGCAGCAGCATTTTGCACCAGCTGCAGACGTGCAAGTGAGGACTGGCTGACTCCAAGATAGAGAGAATTACAGTAATCCAGCCGTGATGAAATGAAGGCATGGATTACTGTTTCAAACTGTTGCCGTGAAAGAATAGGTTTCACCTTTGCCAATTTTCTTAAATGATAAAAACCAAACTTTACTGTGGCCCCTATTTTGACTCTCGAGCTTAAAATCACTGTCCATCTTAAAACCAAGGTTTGTAACTGTAGATTTTACATACATTGTCAGGGGGTCTAAAGGCTGAGTTAGACTCGCGCTTTGGTCCGCAGGCTGGAGCGCGCGCGCTGCGCGTGTCACTGTGCCGTGCGGCAAAATGCGTTTACAGTGTCGCCTCAGTGTTTATAGTTGTCGCACGGCGGCGCATGGCAAAGTGCTGTTCTTTTACGGACCAGCAGAAGGCAGTACCCTCTAAAACCTGTGCATATGTTGCAAGAAAGGTGTAGAAGAAGAAATCTACCGTAGAAGAAGAACTGTTTGACGTCACACAACAAAAACAAATAGCTTTCTGCTCGCGTGCTGAACTGTTGTCTTTATTTGCGGTTTTAATGCATGGAGTCAGCGGAGGAGAAAGCGATCACGTGACTTTTGGCGAAAAAACAAAAGAAAAGTCCGACTCCAGATCAGGAATGAAGGATAATTTAATACATTTTGTGTCACAAAACATTCCTCCATGCGTCGCGACTCCGTCTCCACGACCACAGCGGCGCAAACAGCTGCAGGCTCCGGCGTGAAGAGGGTGAAGGCTGTCGGTGAGGACCTGTCAATCAAATCGTAGCGCCCACCGCGCGCGCGCAGGGCTTGCGGAGTTTCAAAAATTCAGAGGTGCACGGCACGCGCTAATCCCCTGCGCGGGGCCAACGCGCAGGGGCGGGGACTGTGAAATTGCGTCACTTTTGGAGCGCGCACCCTCGCGCGCTGCGCGGCGCGTCAAGTATGAATCTAGCTGAAGTCAACTGGAGGGCTCAAACCAGCTCCACTAGGTCCAAAAACAAGTACCTCAGTCTTTTTTTCATTAAAATGCAGGAAGTTTAGGGCCATCCAAGCTTTAAGATCCTCGAGACACAATAAAAGAGGTTTAATGGACCAGGCATCAACTCGCCTCAAAGGCACATAGATTTGGCAATCATCAGCGTAGCAATGAAAGGAGATGCCATGTTTTCTAAAAATCGATCCTAGAGGAAGCAGATATAAAGAAAAAAGCAAAGGTCCTAAAATTGATCCCTGAGGTACGCCACATGACAAAGGAGAAGAAAATGATACAAACCCAGCAATTTTTACAAAAAATGTTCTGTCAGCCAGATAGGACCCCAACCACTCCAGAGCAGTCCCACCGACGCCTACTTGGTGCTGTAGACGTGACAATAAAATGCTGTGGAACACATCCATGATGTCATGTTCATCCAGGAGGGATTTTAAATTAGCATAAACAATTTTTTCCAAGATTTTTGACAGGAGAGGAAGCTTAGAGATAGGCCTAAAATTCCCCAACACAGTGGGATCAAGACCGTTTTTTTTTAACAGGGGCTGCACAACAGCATAGGGCTGGACGATATCTCGATATCTTTAAAATATCGAGATTTAAAAAAATTGCGATACAAGTTGAGACTATCTCGATATAAACGATATAGTTTTATACTAGGAAATCCTGCCGTCTCTTTCTCCCAGGTGGACCCCCTCCTCCTCCACACAGCCCTCAGTTGTTCTCCCCCTCCTTTCCTGCTTCTGCAGTGTGGGCGGGCCGTAACACAGCAGCTGTCTGAACGTGTGTGATTCTCTCTCTCTATGGCTGCGGCCACAGCTAGACGACAGACCCGTCTTCTTATTTGAAATAGTTCAGAGCTCATTTATTCGTGCTGTGTGCCTTTTAGAGGAACACAGAGAGGAAGCGCGACATTAATAAATCAGCAGTTTATCATATCGCTAAAGATACAGTACGTCCTTAGCGGCTATCGCTTTAGCCGTCTTCTTCCACAGCTGAGACTGACCGTGTCTTTAGCGATATGATAAACTGCTGATTTATTAATGTCTCCCCCTCTCTCTGCTCCTCTCATAAAGCTCAGCACGGCTAAATAAGCTCGGACCCGTGGTTTGTTTTAAGGAAGCAGGAGGCTGTAAAAACCTTCTGTGTTGCCGCTTCACGGTTATGAGTCTCACTTTACTGCAGTTCACAAACACACTGACTAACGTGAAGGCACCTTTCTATCTTATCAAGACACTCAGAGCTCTTTACAACACAATCTGTGTCCTCATTTACCCATTCATACAGCACTCTACTAGAACTGTATAAAGAATAATCAGTACTTTATCACATTCATACAATGATGGGACACACATCAGAGGCAATAAGGAGTTCAATGTCTTATGCCTCATCCTCACCTAAAGCATATCGCGCTTCCAAAAATCTCCAAATGCACTGTACTGGCTGCTTGTCAACAGATGACTGTCCTCATCTAACGCGTCTGCAGTGGGAGGAGGAGCGTGTTGGTCCTCTTCCGCTCCGGTGTTTGTTTATTTCCGGTCTCAGAAAAATGGCGGACGCAATACGAAGAATTGCCTTGTACTTAATCTACAAAGCAGCAACACGCAGACGCCGTGCACAACAACGATTCTGGATTCACCCCACATTAGAGAGGCGTCATGGATTCGGTGAATTTCACCATCTGATCCAGGAGCTGCGCGCAGACGAGGAGCGCTTTCAGCGGTACTTCCGTGTCACCCGCCCCCAGTTTGACGACCTGCTGTAAGTTTCTCCTCCATGTTTACCGCGGGATTTTTTTCATCTGTTAAACGTTTCGCGCGGTGCCCACCTAATTCCGTCCCGTCGTCGTTGCGTGATCACATGGCAGAGTCTCTCCTGATTGGTCCTGATTGTTTGCTGCTGAGCAGCGAGCTGAATCTAGCTGTGGAAGCACGGAATGGCGTGCTTCCACATCTGCGCTGCCGAGCAGCACAGTCGCTGCTCGGATGCGACGCGGGAGTAGGAAACAGCTGCTGCTCACTTTCGCGCTGTTTGTATGCTGTGGATGCGCCGCGACACGACCCGCTGCTCCAAGATTCGCGTCCCCATAGACTTCAATGTAAAGTGGCTGCTTCGGCTGCGCGAGATGCGTGCGGTGGGGATCCGGCATTACAGGAACACTTCAGCATGTGACTGCTGGTGGAATCAAACCCCCAACTCTCCCATTGGAGGAGACTGCTCTAACCTCTCAGCCACAGCTGCTCTCAGCTGAAGAGGATTATTATTTAATATATGTAAATAAATGTCTAAAAAAAAAGTAATGTATGTAAATATTTTTTTTTTTAGACATTTATTTTGTAGAGTTACAGCTGTTTGTTAATAAATGTGCCTGTGTGACAACTGGGACAAAGCTTAGACTCGGAAATATATTTTTGTTATTATTTTATGGAAAGAAAAATATATCAAGATATATATCGTATATCGATTCGCAATATATCATAAAAACATTGAGATATTAATTTTGGTCCATATCGCCCAACCCTACAACAGCATGTTTAAAATTAGCACGGACTACTCCAGATAACAAACTACTATTAAAAAGGTTTAGAACCAAGTGTTTAAAACAAGGGAAAACCTCTTTAAAAAAGTGTGGTTGAAGAGCATCACTTAACCAGAAGGTTTAATCTGAGTGACCATGTCCTCTAAAAATGACACAGTCACCGGCTCAAACTGATTGAAGGCAGCAGAGCAGGGGACACACAAAGAGGGGTCAGAGTTTGGGCGTAAGATAGAACCCCTTATAGAGGTAACCTTATCGATAAAAACTGCATAAAATTATTGCACAACTGAGTGGATGCTTCAAAACCAGATGTCTGTGTAGAGTTAAGAAAAGAGTCAATGGTACTGAAAAGGACACGTGGATTGTGGCTGTGTGATAAAATCAAGCTAGAAAAATAGTCCTTTTTGGCTGCTTTAAATGTGTCCTGATAATTGCGCCAACAGTCTTTAAAAATTTGAAGGGATACATGCTACAAAGTTGTGCTTTATCATCAATATTCCCTCAGTAATAAATCTGTTAGTTGTTTAATCCAACAAGAAGGTGGTTGCACACTGTCATCAGTTCATCACATCACTGAGCCGCAGCTTAATTTTCCATTTAGGCTGGTCTGGTTCTGTTACTCTGTTGCACCAGAGATGGCCTGTCGACCCCCCTCGACACCTCAGTCTATCTTCTGGACAGACTGAAGTGGCCTGAACGTGCCTGTCCCAAACTGAGGAGTCTTATGAAAGAGCCTTTAGTCTTTGCTTCAGAAAGGGAGCCTGGGACCCTCATTTGGGACCCTGTGTACATAATTTCATTCCACCTCATGTACCACATGTGTTGAGAATGACAATAAACCTACTTGAACTTGTCTTTTGGATGAAAGACGAAACCTTTCTATTTTTTTCTTTTTTTTGTTGTTTGTTTTGCTTTGTTTAGTTTTTTTGAATGTCCAGAGGACCAGACTTAACTTTTTTTTTTAGATTTTTCTACCTGGATTATTACACATGCATCAGGATACTTGAACTTGAAGAAAAAGTTCATATTTGAACTTGAATTGGTTAAACTACAGGTACACACATTAAAAAACAAAATTACATTTGAAAAACACAATAGCCTATATGCCACGGGCTTCCGTTCCAGCACCTCCGCAGTCATTACACAGACGGCGCACTTCCGGTTAGCGGGAAAGACACGAACATAAATGACTAAATACAATTAATAAAACATCGGCATACACACCAATAACAACTCTATACACATATAAAACCATATAAAATTATGGCGACGTTCCCCCTACGGATAGCCGCGATAAATGTTCGCCGAAACCCCCCCGCGGAACAGCTGTTCCCACCGGTGGGCGGACACAACGGTACTCACGTGTAGTGCCGGTAGCGCGCGGCCGCTTCCCGTTTCGGCTCGTTGTCATGGTTTGCTACTAGGAGCTAACGCTAGCAACAACGGAGGTGGATGGGAACCGGAAGTGGCGGGTAGGTGTTGCATTTTGCTGGAAGTACGTCACGCCCCCCCCGTGGCATATAGGCTATTACATTAAGCAAAAGCAGAAGCGGTGGGAAAGGTGGGAGGTTCAAACACCCCATTGTCCAACCAGTGAGGTCTCGTTTCCCACTGGTCCCACCTCCCTCTTCATCTGGTTTCGCTTAATGTAATTGTGTTTCTTCAAATGTAATTATATTTTTTTCAAATGTTGAGTTTTCTAATTTGTAGTTGTGGTTTAAACTTCAGGGCCACCGTAGATAACATATAATAGGGGTGCACCGATTGCAGTTTTCTGGCCGATCATCGATAACTGATTTCTACAAGCCTGACCTGCCGATTCTGGTTTAGTTTCATAAGTGACACGGTCCGGTGTTATGAGGTCACAATGCACCTTCAATTTTCGAATCTTATTTTATTGAGAGAAAAAAACCATGCCCTTGAACAATATCCTAGAAACAATACAAACTTGTTTCAACTGGCAAGTGGCAGTGGTGCTCTGAAATATAAATTAAGTTTAGACAATTGTCGATAAAACTACAAGGAAATAATAATAATAATTGGTAAAATCGTAATATAAGTATTGGACGATCTCTGATCTCCCAAACTTAAGGAAATCGGGGTCAATTTATCAATGCACCCTTAATTACTAACCTCCTGCTGCTAGGAGATGACCTGATGATGAAAAGGATGCAGGATGAGCACAAATGTTCTGCTTCCACAAGCAGTGGCTCTGGTTGAATGATAAAAAGACAGAAAACCTGATAGTAACAGGTTAATAATACCAGTTTATATANTATATATATACAGTATACTGGTATTATTAACCTGATGATACTATCAGGTTTTTGTCTATTTATCAATTTCAAATGCAGCTGAATGTGCATCCAAGACAAGTCTGTCAGTTCCTGTCACCAAAGTGCTCAAACAAGACAGTACCTGACTCCCATCCAACATCCTGAAATTACAGCTTCCTTCCACTCGACAAACACAGCTTGCAGCAGTTCCAGCGTTCTCCTTGATGAACAGAAGCTCTTCATCTCTGGTGTTGGAGATTTGAGTCCAAGCTGAAGCTTACAGATTTCTCCTCACTTCTCCGAAAGGTCTCAGAAGACGTGAAGCAATTTATTGTCTTCTCTTCTGCCTGGTTATTATCATATGAATGGCCACGTTTCACCGGACTGACACAAGCTTAGCCATTAAGCTCCTTGCATACACACACACACAAAACACTTTTACTTTAGTGAAGGACAGCAAGATGGGAGGGTGCTGGGAGTTTTTGTATGAGCAAACAAAACGCTAAACATCTATACATGAGCACCATAGCATTACAATTAAAGTATGCAACAACTGATGCATTTCTTGATGTTAGAGACGCCGTACCCAACAATATGTGTGTGCGTTTTTATCTACATGTCAGGGAGAAGAACCAACGAACCTGGTCGAAGTTTAACAAGCCTTAGTGCAAAGTCTTTTGTTCCTCGCCTGGGATTCGTCAGGACTTGGTGGGAAACCCAGCATCAGTGTGAGATTTAAAATAAGTGTTTATATGGCTGGGTTTACCATTTTCTACAAAGAAACATACTATACTTGCTGCTGTACACGTTGCACTAACGCATAAGTCAAATCAGTCCAAAAATGTCTATTGAAGTGGAAAAAACATAAATACAGGTAATCCCCGATTTACGAGGGGCCGACCTACGAGGTCCCGGATTTACGAGGTTATCATATTTAATAAAAATATGAAAAAAATCTTTTTTTTTTGTGTGTGTTTAAATGTTCTTAAATTCATGTGTACTGCACTCTGTTGCAGCTGTGGTTGTTTTAAAGACTTTATAAATAATAATAATTATATAAATAATAATTTTTATTCATAATTGCGCAACTTCCGGCCGTTTCCAGGAATGCCGCGTGACCTCCAACCTCCATGTTACTACGGTTGTGACCTCCATTTCACATAGTCTCGTTCCTGCCAGCCGGCTTTGTCTGAATCCGATCAGAGGTTCCTGCGCTCGGATACATGATCTGGAGCTGACCGGTGGTTTTGTGGAGGACGGATAGACGAAGGAAAACGACACTGTTGACTGCGTGAAGCAACAGACAGACAGCCGGACAGAATTAGCAACGAGCTAACATTAGCATCCTGGCTCCAGCCGACAGCCGGCTTTGTGCGATCAGAGGTTCCTGGAGCTCGCTGCGATGTCTGCCTGGCAGACGAAGATATCGGGGGACACCGAGCTAACTTGGAGAAACAAAGCCGAGAGCCTTTTTGGATGGGCTAATGCTAAAAGGTGCAGCTAATGCCCAACAGCAGCAGTGGATTTGGATGTGCTAACATGCTAACAGGTGCAGCTAATGGCGGTGCACGCAGACGGCTTTCGGTAAGTTATTAAAACTTTTTCTGGCTCCAAATGTATGAAGTTAGCATACTAACAGTCCTTCCTGTAAAGGGTTTGGACTACGTGGTGCTACAGAAAGCTGGGAAGCTCGGACGTAACGCAACGGAGCTAACGCAGCGGAGCGGAGGCAAACAGCGACAGAAACTGCAGCTCAAAGTAAGAAATTATTTTTTTATATTTTTTATAAATGTTTTAAAGTGTTTTAAAGTGTTAGGATAGGCATTACCGCACATGTACGTGTTCAGTGGCGGCTCGTGCGGTAGTATAAGTATATATACAGGTAGTCCCCAATTTACGAGATTTTCGTTTTACGAGATAGTCGTAGTAACGGAACTCACTCGTAAGTCGGGGATTACCTGTGAGTTGCTTCGTCGTGTAAGTCGCATCTCTTTGCGTCACCGCTGACCACCTGGAAACTTGGGCCCGTGTTGTGCCAAAAATCCACTGGCTGACAAATGGCAGTTGCGGGAGCATGCACGGGAGGACTTTAACAAGAATTTAACAAGACTAACACTTAAAAACAATCGTTTGTTTACTTGACATTATAGTAAAGGTGTGTCTCAGTCTAAATTTTCCTTAATAGATGCACTTTAATGGTCAAATCAGCTGCATTTCACCTGGGCGGCACGGCGAAATGCAGCTGATTTGACGTTTGCTCCAGGAGTTCTGGAGCAAGACGGAGGTGGCTTTCTATGGCAAGCCAAGCCATTAATATCCACTTTTCAGGGTATATGCAGAAATTCCAGAGTTGAATTTATTACCTTTTAATACCTTTTTAATACCATCAAAATATTTTTTAATACCATCACGGCACCGAGCTGTAACCGTAGCGGCAACCTGTTGTACTTCAGTTTAGAGCAACTAATTGTAAAGTGATAGATTACTGTCATTTTCTTCCTAAACTTTGGTAGTAAATGTAGTTTTATAACAATTACTGGATACATCAATTTGCTTCTTGCCTCAATAAAAGCACTGACCTACTTGTTATTTAAATCTAACCCAAGAGAAAAAGTTTAATTGTTCCCACATGTCATGAACGGCTGGGACATATCACCACACCACACATAACATATCTCTAATGGCAAACAAAAACTGTAAACTTGAAAACAGAACAGTTTAGTTAAAATAATTCAACACTGAACACATGCATAATTCAAAAAGAGAGGTAGAAAAATAATAACTACTGTATTTTTCATCCTTTAAGTTGCAGTTTTTTGCATAATTTACATGCCTTGCAACTTATAGGACGAAGTGACATATTTATAGATTTTTTTCCCATATTTATAAACCATTTGACTGAAATATGACCGTTTCATTCATTCTGACTGAAAAAAAAAAAGTTCATGATATCTATTGTAGTAATGTTGTATGGCATGCTGTTGTATCATGTAATAGGAAAACGTGCCTATAATGACAAATTTAAAAAAGTTCAAGACAAAAACAACTGGACTTTATTTATTATACTATTTAGATTCAGATTCAGATTCAGTTTATTATTGCCATTGTCAATGAACAGGATTCACAGACTAGGAATTTGCTTCGGCATAACGGTGCATAAAATATAAAAACATAAGACACAAAAAACATAAACCATAAAACATCAATACAATCAATACAATATTCAGTGAACAAAAACTACTAAGAAACAGCGCAATTAGAGTGGTGCAATCAAAATACAGTGATACAGTGATTCCCAATCAAAATACAAAGAACAAATACAAAATACAGCGACCAAGGCAAGTTATGAGGTAGCATGGTTATGAGTGTTCAAGAGTCTGACAGCAGAGGGGAAGAAACTGTTTTTATGGCGGGAGGTTCTGGTCCCAATTGACCGAAGCCTCCTGCCTGAGGGGAGTGGTTCGAACAGACTGTATGCAGGGTGAGAAGGGTCAGCTGTGATCCGACCTGCTCGCCTCACAGTCCTGGAGACGTACAGGTCATGGAGAGATGGGAGACTACAGCCGATTACCTTCTCAGCAGAGCGCACAATGCGCTGCAGTCTGTGTCTGTCCCTGACAGTGGCCCCTGCGTACCACACTGTGATGGACGCGCTGAGAATGGACTCGATGATGGCCGTGTAGAACTGCACCATCAGCTTGGCCGGCAGCTTGGCCTTCCTCAGCTGTCGCAGGAAGTACATCCTCTGCTGAGCCTTTTTGATGAGGGAGCTGATGGTTGGCTGATGGTTGATTTATTATACTATTATACTATACTTTGTTTTTTTATTGCACTTTTTAGAATTCACAATATCCTGGATGACTGAGAATCTTCACTAGCTATTAATGACTCAATCGGCCTGCCATACTCTCCCCACCTATCTGCTCACTGCTTCAATCCAGCAGCCAGCTGCACCACGGTGGCGAAATGCAGCTAATTTGACCATTAAAGTGCATTTATTAAGAAAATGATAGACAGAAAAACACCTCTGCTATAATTTCGAGCTAACAAATAATTGTTTAGGTAATTTTCTTGTTAAATGTCGGCGAAACGAGCCGCGCTCCTTTTTCCTGTTTGTCACCGCTGAGCGATCACGGAGCACACAGGCAGCGACACTTTTAAAAAAATAAAGCCGATTTAACCATTAAAGTACATTTATTAAGAAAACGTTAGACTGAGACACCCCTTTTGCTATAATTTCGAGCTAACAAACAATTGTTTAGGTACATTTCTTGTTAAATGTCGGAGGATAAAGCCGTGATCCTTTCCTGTTTCTTTTTACAGACATGATACCAGCTGTAGGTGCGCGCGCACACTGACTGACGATATGACGTCTTTGTTTTAGCTAAGGTCCTACTTGGAACATAAAATTAGAAAAGATAAATAAATTCACAGACCTTTTTTTAGACGACAGAACAAGAAAAATATAGTTGTGTAGGTTTAAAAAATTTAATACCTCGTCAGATGACGTTTATTACTTTTTAATACTTTTTAATGGCCTTAATTTGTGTTAATTTCATTTACTACCTTTTAATACCTTTTACAACCCCGCGGATACCCTTCTTTTACTTATTAATGAGACATTTGGCTTGCCATATTGCTCAAGGGCCCTGTAGCAGCTGAAAATGGTAGTATTCTATATTTTCCATGTCAGAATGAATGAAATCGTCAGATATTAGCCAAAAATTGGGTTATAAATATGGGGGGAAAAATTGTATATTAGTTGCTTCGGTGTATAAGTTGCAGGACTTGCAAATGTATGCAAAAAGGTGTGACTTATACAGCGAAAAATACAGTACCTCTCATTGTTCTGGAAAATGTGAAATTCTGTGTTTCCAAATATTTAAAGCATGTTACAGAAAATGAAGAAGTAGATAAAAAGATAAGTGCCAAATATTTAATAGTTGGGTAAAACACATAAATGCCAACATATATCACTAATTGTCTATAAAATTTGACTAATTTTTAATGTCTTATTTAATGCTAAAGTTAAATATGAAGACATTTTAGACACAATAAACATTTATAGACTACAAGTTTATGTTAAACCAACTAAATGATAATGTTTTTCATCAGTAAGGCTGTAGGCAGTTCATATTTTTGTTCTACAACAACTCAGATTATTCACTTTCAGTTATTTCAGCAAGACCAGGTTTTTATTTGATGATACAAGGAACGGTGAATTTATGGTGTCCAAAAAAAAAGAAATCACATTTATAAAAAAAACACACAGAAAAAAAAACAGGTTGATCTCACCAGGCTTTGGATGGGATGAACACAAGCCTCACCTCATTTCACACACCATCTGCTGCTCGCTTTGTATCTCCTGTCCTCTCTTTACCACAAACCCAAAACTCCAAAACCTATAAATAAAGTCTAAGCTGTCACTTCTCTTTAAATATTACATTCATCCTGTTTTTAAATTACAACACAATTAAATGGGATCCTACAAATAAAAGGTTTTTTA
Organism: Garcialebias charrua; assembly: GCA_038048925.1. NCBI lineage: Eukaryota > Metazoa > Chordata > Actinopteri > Cyprinodontiformes > Rivulidae > Garcialebias > Garcialebias charrua. The sequence continues at coordinate 98,131 of JBBPBX010000798.1, forward strand.
CTTCCTCCTCCTCATTTTTACTTTAACTTGCATTTTATGTTGCATTTTCTTCTCCAGTCCTGATCAATTTTTAATGTCAGGGTCTGTCAGCACAGCAGTGATCGTCCTCCACAGCTGCAGGTAACCTTGAGAGCAAACCTCCAGTTTCCTTATAAACTTCAGTCACTGCATATGCTCCCACATGATGGGATTACTTTGTAGACCTTTCTCTGCGTGCCTTGGATGGCTCATCTATAATACTGCAGTGAGGAACATTTAATTTCTTCTGCAACACAACCAATTGAACGGTGCTCCGTTTGCTCAATCAGTTAAGCAAGAGTAGCAGCAGCATTTTCAAGGCAAAACTTGAGCCTTTTAAATATGAGCAGCACCACTCGTTATTGTTGCAGATGTTAACAAGGTCAGGGCTGGTAAGGAAACATCCAGCAGAGAAAATATTTATCATTCAGGGTCTAATGAGACACTTCTATCACAAAATGCTCGGCTCAAAGAAATAAGATGATAATTTAACTATTTTTTAGAAAATAAAATATTAAGCCACAAACTCAACTGACTGGCATCTCTCCTCTGATTTCTCATGAGTCTTTTCAGATCATAGAAGGGGGTCAGACTCATTAACACAAGGGTCAGCATTAAAAAGCTGATTAAGGCTTCTCTCAGATCATGTGTTCAACACAATGGTACTTCTTCCAGTTGTTTAATTGTCATCAAAGGTGTACCACAAGGCTCAGTGTTAGGACCCTCTCTCGTTACAATCTACATAAACAATGTAGGTCAGATCATTCCTGCATCCTTATACAGTATTTCTATGCAGATGATACAGTAGTTTATTGTTGATCTAAACCAGTTGCTAAGGTTTTCCAGCTTTTACAACATCAGTCAGATTTGTTCTGTCTCAAACTGGTGCTAAATGCTGATAAAACCAAAGGGATGTTTTCAAATAGGAAGTTGGTCCCAGCAGTCCTTCCTTCTATCTGATCTATGAATAGTGTTCCTATTGAGTTTGCCGATTCTTACAAATACTTGGGAATCTTAGTCGATGCACATCTCTCTTTTAAGCCTCATGTTAAAAACTTGATGTAGAAATTGAAATTAAAATTGGGTTTATTTTTCAGAAATAGATCTCGTTTAACTCAACTGCTACTTTCTTTGCAACCATTGACAATGGTGACATTATTTACATGAACGCTCATGTAGCTTGTTTTTATTTTGTTTTGTTTCACTACCCGTACTTTTATTTACTTTTAATTTTATATAATTTTTTATTGTGTATACCTCATCTGAGGGTTTTTTGTTTAAAACAGGTCTCCCTTGAAAATGAGTCCTCATGACTCAATGAGACTGTATGTAAAGGTTGAACGAATAACAAAGGGCCAACCTTTTTTGTTAATAAAAATATATATATAATTTTTATTTTTCAAATGTTCATCAAAATGTTCATTCTGAAAAATGAAAGTGACTTTTCACACCATATCTTGTTTATCAAACAAAGTTTATAGGAATTTTTTTTAATTAAAAAAATATTTCTTATTTCACCTTTTTTATTACTGTTTGTTAATGAAATATGTTACCAAACAGCTACAGAAAACACTCAATAATGATTAAAACAGCTACAGTACATATGTTTCACAATAAGATTACAAGAGAATCCCAAAAAGATCAAATGGATATAATAAATTTGAGCATAGTGTATCTGAGAAAACCTCAGTGGAGTTTGAGAGTCTGAGACATGGAAATTCAGGGCTGGTGGCAAAAAAAAAATCTGTACTTCTCTCTTGTGTTTGTCTATTGTTGATTGTTCAAGGAAAATCTACTATTGCTGTTGTCATCAGGACATGTAAATGAGTCCTCGAGGCTCAGTGAGATTAACCTGACAAAATAAAGGTTGAATGAATTTGAGTGAAACTCCAAACTGTGTGTTCTTTTAAAATAAGTTTTATCACAGGGGGAAAAAATCTGCTCACGCTGATAAACAAAAGTAATTAAATAGCTTGCATGGAGAGCATAAGGCAGACTCAGTAAACAGTCCAAATATTTTTCACCTCCACCTCAAAGTTTGATCAGCTCTTTCCTGTTGGATCAAATGGATTAAAAAAAAAATTCTGCTTCAAAGTCGACAAAGCAAAGTGTGAGCTTGGCATTAAATGTATTTAATTTTAAACACATGCAAGACAGACTCTTCTTCTCAGCACGTAGCTGCAGGAGAGTGGAGGGAGCTTCACTTATAACACAGCTTTAGGGAGGGGACAGCGTGGTCCTAATTCCTGCCAATTTAAAGTCACAAATACAACGTTGGTAAGAATTTAACCTGACAACGTCATGCGACAGGGTTAGCAATAATTTTTTACTCGACGTGAAATCTTGTTGCACTCCTATTTATCATGTGTCAATATAACAAAACTTGTTTTTATTTACACTCTTGTGCAAAGTTCAGTCTCACATCTAAGACTTTGCTGACATTAATTAAAAGTTAGCCTATATTACACAAGTAAGAAGGTGTGTGTGTGTGTGTGTGTGTGTGTGTGTGTGTGAGGTCTCATTTGAAAGCAATCTCCTGAACATGCACACAAATTACCCAAGCACAGCACACTGGTGGCCCACAAACATTAAAACTTGACTTAATTTAGGAGACAAACTCGCTCACCTACGCACACAGACAGCAGAACATTAATGAGAGCAGAGGGTTTGGTAGACAGCCCAGCTGGAGAACATGTGCACAGCTCCTGTTCTAATGAGTCCATTAGTCAGTGGCAAAGCGACCACAACTGCTGCCACACACACAGACACACACACACACACACACGTTACTCTTCGTGCGACTAGTTCGCTGTGGTGACCCCTGACGAAGGGAGAAGCCGAAAGAAGAAGAAGATAACATCAACCCCAACCGAGCGCATGCACAGAGGTAAATACTGCTGGGCTTTTGTCTCAGCTGTTCAACAGAGGGCGCTGGAGAGATATGCACCATACACACCGACACCATCACAACTTCTTCCAGCAGTACCTATGCTGGACATTTTGATGCATTTAAATACGTTTTCTCTTGTGTTTGTTTCAGTGAGTTCATTTTTTGTCATCTGGGTGATTGAGATGTTTTTGCACAAGTTTAAATTTGCTCTTACAGTTTAAAAAATAACCTTTTTTTGCAGGAGTTAAATGGGACAACATCCCATTATGGCATTTTCCCCCTTACCCATTAACGGCATATTCCCCACCATGGCCTGAGGCAGGTTTGGGCTCATTAACGAGGGTGTGAGAACTGGTATTCAACACCAAGCTGCCTGCAGACGGACCTGAACACCGTCACACTGACACTGAAAGACTGAGCTGTTTGGGAGTGCACAAGAAGTGGTGGCACCTGGCCTGAGCTCATCGATCACTGTACGATAATTTAGTGTGTGTGCGCCTAATCAGTGTACTCTTAACGAAGCTGAGATTGGTGTTATCAGCTCTTTTCGACAAAGGCCAGCTTTAAAAGAATGCAATCGCTTTACTCTGGTTGCTGCAGAAGTAAAAAGCTGCTATTTTCCACAAAATAACAAGCTCTTGATCTTTCAAATAGGAACCACAATCAGTGTATTTACAGCTGGGCTTACACTTAAAATACAATTTATTATCCTGAAAGATGTAATGTGTTAACATGTGGGTAATCAGCTGCATTCAGAGGGTATAGAAACTTTTGTTAGAGGGGAATATCAAATATCAAATATATCAAATGTTAATATCAAAACCAACAAGAATTACAACTCATAGTGCTACGATAATTGACAACATTTTCACAAATATAACAAATGGGGATATGACAGGTGGTATCTTAACAACTGATTTAAGTGATCATTTACCAGTTTTCACTATCTACAGAAATGATCAAAACATTACAAAAGAAGTTACAATTAAGAAAAAAATAATAAACACATCAAAAAAAGCTATGGATCAATTAAAAGATGATTTACAGAAGCAAAACTGGAAGGACGTGTATATTGATGATGTTAACAGATCATATGATGAATTTATGAACATTTTAGAAGCTCTGTATGAAAAGAATTGTGTGCAAAGAAATCGTAGAAAAAGAAATATTGTTGACCAACCTTGGATGACTAAAGGGTTGAGAAATGCTTGTAAAAAAAAAAATAACTTGTATTTATGTTTCTTAAAAACGAGAACACAACAAGCTGAAGAAAAATATAAAAAATATAAAAATAAATTGGTAATGATTATAAGAAGATGCAAGAAAGAATACTATAGTGATTTATTAAACAAGAGCAATGGTGACACTAAAACAACATGGCGAGTAATAAATGATGTTCTAAAAAGTCATAAAGCAAAAACGAACATTGCAAAATATTTTGTGAAAGATGACAAAGAAATACATGATGAGAATGATATCGTAAATGAATTTAATCAATATTTTGTAAATATTGGATCAAGCCTTGCAGCTAAAATACCAAAAGTAGATAATAAGGTGTGTCATTCAATTAAAAGTTGCACCAACAGTATTTTTCTTAGTGGAACTAACAAAGAGGAAATTATGAAAATGGTAAAAAATCTCTCAGACAAGAGATCAAAAGACTGGGTGGACATGGATATGATGTTCGTAAAGGAAATAATAAGTTATGTTATTGAACCGTTTACATATATATGCAATTTATCTTTTTCAACAGGAATATTTCCAGATAACATGAAAGTAGCAAAGGTAATTCCTCTTTTTAAAAATGGTGATAAATGTGTATTCAATAATTATAGGCCAATATCCTTATTACCACAGTTCTCAAAGATTCTAGAAAAACTATTTGTGTCCAGATTGGATCAATTTATTGATAAACAAAACATTTTAAGTAGCAGTCAATATGGGTTTAGAGAAAAAAACTCTACGTCAATGGCTCTCATGGATTTAATGGAACAAATAACTAATGCTGTCGATCATAAACAGTACTGTGTTAGTGTTTTTGTTGATCTAAAAAAAGCATTTGATACCATTGACCACACCATTCTCCTTGAAAAACTAAATAAATATGGTATTAGAGGACCAGCATTACAGTGGGTATCTAGCTATTTGAAGGACAGGAAACAGTTTGTGCAAATAAATGATGTTAGATCTGACCTCCGTGATATCACTTGTGGAGTTCCTCAGGGTTCTGTGCTTGGACCAAAGTTGTTTATTTTATATGTGAATGACTTGGTAAATGTGTCAGCACTACTTAAATGTGTTCTTTTTGCCGATGACACCACTTTTTTCAGTTCGGGTAATGACATAAAACAGATTTTGGATATGATGAAAACAGAATTTATAAAAATACAAACTTGGTTTAAATTAAACAAATTATCTTTGAATTTAGATAAAACTAACTACATGATTTTCAGTAACAAAAAGGGAATTGTTGATGACGATCCATTTGAAATTGAAGATGTTGTGATCTGTAAAGTGAGTGAAGTGAAGTTTCTGGGTGTTATCATTGATGACAAACTGACATGGAAACATCATGTAAATTCTATTAAAAAAAACTAGCTAGAGCAATTGCAGTACTGTATAAAGTCAGGGATTTTTTAATTGATAAAGCTTTACATATGTTGTATAACACAATCATTGCTCCACATTTAATCTATTGTATTGAGGTTTGGGGAAAAGCATGCAAAACTATTACAAAGCCTGTTTTTATTTTACAAAAGAGAGCTGTAAGAGTAATCACCAGAAAACATTTCACTCACCCTTCAAACACCTTGTTTATTCAACTAAACTTATTGAAATTCCAGGAATTGGTAGAATATAGTATTTTATCAATTATGTATAGGGCTCATAATAACACATTACCTTTAAATATCCAAAGAAATTTTATAAAAAGACAAAGTTATTACAATCTCAAAGGGACAGAGATATTCATCAAACCACAATTCAGAACCAGCTTAAAAGGACGGTCTACCTCAATTCAGGGAATTCGATTGTGGAATGCTCTGGAGAGTGATGTTAAAAATGAAAAATCAATGTATACATTTAAGAAAAAGGTCAAAAAGGACTTGCTCAAAAACTATATGATGTAATCTTGCGTGTTTGTGTATTACAATTATGTTGTACTTATGATGTACGGTACGTTTGTGTATTACAGTTAGAAAAATTAAGTAGAGTTATTCATTTTATGAAGCAGTTTGTGTATTACAGTTAGAAAAATTAAGTAGAATTATTCATTTTTGTGATGAATTTGTGTATTACAATTAGGAAAATTAAGTAGAATTATTCATTTTGTGAACATCTTGATGTTGTGCCATCTTTTAGTTTGTGTATTTCAATTAGAAAAATTAAGTAGAATTAAGTAGAATTATTCATTTTATGATCTAGTTTGTGTATTACAGTTAGGAAAATTAATAAAAAAAAAAATAGGAAAATTAAATAAAATTATAAAAAAAAAAAATAAAAAAAATAAAAAAATTAGAATTAGAAAATTAATTAGAATTATGGGTGATGTAGTTTGTGTATTACAGTTAGAAATATTAAGTAGAATTATTCATTTTGTGATCTAGTTTATGTTTTACAGTCAGGAAAATTAAGTAGAATTATTCATTTTGTGATGTAGTTTGTGTATTACAGTTAGGAAAATAGGTAGAACTATTCATTCTGTGATGTTGCTTGAAAGTTATCATTGGTTGAACAAACTGTGAAATAGGGGCAGATATAATAAGATTTCATCTTCTTTCTGCTCCCTTCATTTTATCCTACTTGTAATCTTGTATCTGATGAAACTGTCTTGTATTGTTCTTTTAAAATGAATGAATAAACATCAAATCAAATCAAATCAAACAACTCTCTAAAACGTCTACCAGATCAATTCTCCTAAACTGGAGCCGATTTAAATTGCATTGACTGCATGCCTATAACATATTTGGACCATTAAATGAAACGGACCTTTGCTGCCCAAAATATCAACAGCAGAATTTGATTATAGCAACCAAAGCAAGTCGTAATGGCAGAAGAAAATTAGAGGAGTGAAGAAATTGTGAGTTTTCTTGTTCAACAAAAAATTACTAACTGTATGATTTCCTAATATCATGCAGCCACAGTTATAATAGAAAATACTTGTTTAAAAGAGAAACAATCATAATCTGTGAAGCATTTGGTTTCTTTGCTCTTCAAAAATGATTGGGTAAAAGCCAAAATACTTGCAATTTTTGCAACTGTCCTTTACAAATTCATATTTGTAATTATTGTGACATTTATTGGATTTCTCTACAAGGATGAAGTGAAAGTTTCCTAAAACTAACTGTAAGAAAAATGCAGCTCGCCTCTGATAACAGGAGCCGCTGCTGATAGCAGGGACAGTTAAGCCCTTCTCTAATGAGCCCCATGTCTCTTTAGGTGCAATTAATGCTGAGAATGCAGATGTGCGGTATTCCAAAACATCAGGAGGGGGTGGGTGAGAGGGAGTGAGGAGGTGGGGAAGGCTTTCAAAGGGACATAAGGAGAGTCTGGATGAGTGACAGATGTCCTCCATTTACAGCTGGAGTAATGGCAGCTTGAGACCCATCCTCGAAGATGCTTTCAGTGCTGATGCAGCTGCCTGGCTCCGTTTGAGATCGCTAATCTTTATTATTTTTTTTACTTTATTTAACAATTTACAATACAAAACAAAAAGTACCAATTCTTACAATAGAAAGTTACAAAAGGTGATTCATAACATAGTGGAAATAAAACAAGACAGATTTTTTTTAAAGGCATTATATAAGGAAATTGAAATTAACCAAGAAACTAAGAAATTTGTCTGCTTTTTTTTTCTTTTATTTACATATTTTAAAGATTTTGCATAGGACTTTAGCGCATTCTTCCAGTGGTTCATATTAGGCTTACATTTGAAAAAACAAACAACATTTTGTGAACATAAGGTTTAGCTAATATACGGTAATCAGATTATTAATAGCATATTCATTTCTTCCAATCTTATTAATTAACCCAAATTGGATTTCTTTTGAAGTGAGAGTAGGTTGAATCCCTTTGGATTGGATCCACATTTTAAAATCAAGCCAAATTTTCTGAACTATCATGCAATCAAAGAAAAGATGTTCCAGTTTCTCACTCTCTGTCTCACAAAAAACACAATTCCCAGTATCCATTTTAAATTTTGCGCTCGCTAATCTGTGCAGCAGACTGGACGTTTTCCTTCCACCTTACGACTGAAGGTCACCGCTGACTGAGCATAAACAAAATTGTTAACGTGAAAACGTCTGTGAATAGATTTCTGCGTTTCGTACAGTAAACCAGTGAGAACAAATTTACAAAAAACGATACACATTTAGAACTAACAGCATGCAATTACTGTACCAAGTTACAATCTGCCCTCTATTTTCAGCGCTACTTGAAATGAATTGGTTTAAGAAAGCTCTCACATTTGTAAAAGTGGTTTATTTTGGCTCCAAAGCTGTTCCTCTTGCTTGAACTTGAATAAAGTGTAACAAAGAGGAGGGAGTAGCGGAACAGGAAATTTGATAATAGTGGCATGTCATTGGAAATACCCACTGTTTAGTCTGCTATACAGTCTCAAATGAGGGATTTAAACAGATGCTATGCACCGACTCTCAAAGCTTTTAGATACGTCTTGTGGTTTGAAGAAGTCTTTTTGGTATTTCATGGGGAAAATATTTGAGATGATGGAAATTTAGGAACAAAAAGGGATAGGGCCTCCTTCATAAAAGTCTTGTTTGCTCATGGGTGGAGATATTCTTGGTTCTCTTGTTGCTCTCAAAGTGCAGCCAAACAATACCTGGTACTGTATACATTTCACCATTTCTTTTTACATTCCTCTCAGCATGACAAAACATCTAATCTGGACCTTTGCTTTTTCACAGCTCACTTTACCAGTTAGCGCAGTGAGATTTCACGCTGTTCTGGACTTTCTAGTAAGGGCACCTGGCCCTGGCATGAAAACTGGCAGCCTGCCTGGGTACACGACGACTACACGAGGAGGAGACTTGTCTTTGATGTCTCTGGACCGGTGAAGTTCACGTGTAGAGAGACGAGAGTGGGGAAAGAGGAGCTAAAGAACAAGAAAAGCACAAGGTAATGAGAGATGGAGAAAGATAAAACAGAGAGGGGAGGAAGTATTGATTGGATAACAGAAAGAAGAGCAAATACAAATAAAGGGAAGGAGGTTTTTATGGGTGGAGGGGAAAAGAGAAGGGGGTACGTGCTTTGAAGTTATGAGCTGAGCAAAGATTTGTCTCCCTGGAGGAACAGCAGGGGAGGGTTGCAGCCTGAAATCATAAGGATTGTTAAAGGGAAAAGAAAAGTTGATGGATCACGTGCCGGATAAGAAATCTAGTGGAACCCTCTCTCGTTTTTTTTGTCTTAGTTTAGAATAACACAAAACAGAGAAGTGAGAAAAATCTGTTTCTTTCATGACAATCTTCATTAATACATTTATTTTAGTCTCTTTTTTTTTTAACAGACTCTGCAAATGAGTTTTCCACTGCGATTCAGCCTGACCAGAAGTTGTGATTTAAAAGCATCCAGAAAGCTACGTCAGAACATCCCGCTGTCCAACATTGTCCCTCTGATGCAAAGGTCAGCATGAAGTCAGCCGCGCTCCAAGGGCTTCTGGCACAACTCAAACAAAAGTGTTGCATTGTGTACTGCGCAAAAGCATCCAAGAAACTGGAGTTTGGCTCAGGCACGGATTTAAAATCTGCAAATATAGAAGAAATCCAACGTGCTTTGTCATGAGGGACGCGAAAAGCAAATAAACAAATGTAGGTCAAGATTTGACTGATGAGGTGATGGAAAATGACATAAGAGAAGTCTCGGTCTCAACACTTTATCATCCCTTCACACTCCGTGTCCTTCACAGCTGCCAGCCACTTCCTGTTCCATTGTGCAGAATATGGGCCGTATACGTACAGGAAGTGGGCTCTTTTGTTCCCCTTCTCCTTCCTGCGGCTGAAGAGGGGAAAAGTGTGTAGATGTGAGAGGGAAGGACAACACACGATGTGTTTCCAAGTAACCAGGAAGAAGACGCTGGTGGATTTTTAAAATACACACCCACAGATGCAAAGCAAGGGACTGGGCTGCAAATCAAAAGGAACTGTGATGCCAAAAATAATTAAATAGAGAAAACGGGGGGAGGTTTGATTTAGTAGATGCGCAGATGGGGTTCAGGCATCATTTAGCACAGGCACACATGCAGACAGCCATGTGAAAAACATCAAATCTCATATTAGACACCTGATCCCTGTCGATTATTTGATCAGTTTATTGATTAATCAGGGAAATGGACTAAGGCGCTCAACTACAACAGAAGTCACGTCAACCAACGCCATTGAATATTCCTTATTGATTCATACCTACATAAAGGCTCTTTTTTGGCTTCAGATGTCTCATTCATTCCCTACTTGATCCATCTGGCATGACTGATGCTCCAATAAGGGAATCCATCACAAAGTTTCTTTAAAAACAAACCAAGAAGAAGAAGAAATGTATTTGTCGAAATCTGCTGCAGTTCTGTATTGATAATAATGACTGAAGTGTGCATTCCCATTTTTCTATACAGCTGAATTATAACAGCAAAATGTTCACCTCTCTACTTCCAACAATCAGGAAAACTAGTCCGACTGGTCGAACGGGTCTGAGAAGGAAACTGCAGAGAGGCGGCGAGGAAAGGAGGAACGAGGCGGCCGGAGGGAGAGAGGAAGAGCGCAGCTGCTGGGGAGATTGATTTAAGGAGAGCGAAGGAACGACAGCCGGGCATCATCCAATCAGACTCTTGTTTCACATGGCTGCCAGAGCAGGGCAAGAGTGTCTGCATAGCAAGTCCTTTGAGGAAGGAAATACAAAGAGAGGAGGAAAGGGGCATTGAGAGGAAACCAGCAGCATGTCTGTCAGATGCCTCTGCAAGTTTGAGGATTTGTCACATCTGAGAAGCAATGAGCAACACACAGAAGTTTTAGGCCTTGTACACACACGTAGCCTGGTGTTTGAAAAAACGACTATCTGCGCAAAAAAATATCGCCGTACATACACGTTTGGATAGAGAAAATGATCGTCTACATGTACCCGGTGATTTTCACCACAGAGCGTTGTAAAGAATATGCCCAACCCATAGGAGGCAGTGTAGTGCAAAGGTGAAACGTATATCAGCCAATCACAACCCTTCAAAGCAACCACAACTTCCTGTTAGTATTGAATCATGGCGCCTGGAGGTTCGTTTGTGTGGACAGAACGCAAGGTTGAACTACTAATAAATACCGTGTTGGAGTACAAAGTTAATAAAACGCAGGAAAATGTCGACTGGGAATCATGCCAAAGCAGGTATGTTGACATTTTAGCGCTTTTTTTAGAGCAATATGTGACATCAGCGCTGCGCCGCACCATCTGTCGCAAACATAATGCGCAAATCTCCGGTTCTGAAAGTCCACACACAAACCCGAAAGAGGAGAATTCTCAAATCTCCACTTTGGTCTGAGTTTTTGTTATTATTCGTTTATAGCAGTGATGGGCAACGCTAAATAAAAAATTAGTTCCACAATTTCTAAAACGCTTATTAATATTTTTAGGTCCACAATTTCAAATGCACAATTGCCTTATGTAAATTAGGGGAAGCTAATCTAATCCGCTATTTATATTCAACAATTGTAGCCGGCAACGTTGTGCAACATTTGCACCACACTGCCAACTACAGGCGTATAAATTAATATACACCCCTTACCCTACCTCTTAACGGCGATTCGCTCTGGGTGTCATCTGTTCAAATACAACTTTCAGTCAGGGTCCAAAATTTTAAAAGTTGGTTAATGTGTGGAATGCTATTTCGACTGCTTCTTTGTCTTTTTTTGTTTGTTTATTGTAGATTTTTCATTAAAAATGCATCGATAAAGTTATTTTTAACTGTTTTGGAAAACTGAAGTGCCCTGCAATGCATTATGGGTAGGCAGATGACGAAAGCAATGCAAGCCAAGGAGGAAGGAAAACTTCAGATACTGTGTTGCTCCATTTGACCACTAGATGTCTGTCTTTATCAGCATAACTTTAAATAATTTATTTTCATTCAACCTGACCTGTATTTTATTATTTTATTTAAGTCATTGGAAGGAAGCTGTCTGACATATTTTTAAATAATTTCTGCCTCTGACTCCAATCATTTATGTTAAAAAATGCTTTCAGTGACTCACTCACTGAAAACTCACTTTCAATCATTACTTTGGTATTTTAGTATGTAGCATTTTTATTTTAATTGCCTCCTTTTTATTGCTGTTATTCTATTTTCACCGATTTATTGTACCGGTTTTTATATTTTCTGTCCTGTTAAGCACCTTGGTCAATGCAAGGCATTGTAGAAGGTGCTATACAAATAAAGTTTATTATATTATAGTTTATTATTTAATGATTTATTTTTTATTACTTGTAGGAAATAAAATGTGGTTAAGACATGTACATATAGTATAAAATTCACAGTAAATCTTTTTAAAGGGCCGTATACAGTACACTGAGTGACTGCATTTATCATAACGTCTAATGTCAGCTTGTTCTGTTATTTTAAGTACAGTATTTGAAACAGCAGTGAAAACAACATTTGTGTGGAGAAACACTCATTTATTTGCAAAGTAAATCTACATGCAGATACAGTAAAACCACGTTTAAATCTCAAATACACGGGTGTGTCGCCACCGCATTTATACAACAGTAACCCCCAAATACATGAAACTAACGACTCGCCGTCGAATGGTCGACACAAAACGCACAATAAAAACCTCCGGCCACGTTAATTTGGCTTGAAACAGCTGGGTTTTCTAAGGATTTCCATTAGTAACCCACAACCAACCGGCAGACACAGCGTTAGCGTCTATAGGTATGGTAGTCAACAGATTTAATGAAAAGTAATTAAAATACATGAAAATAACGACTCACCGTCGCGTGGTATACACAGAACACAGAATAGAATCCTCCGGCTGCGTTAATTTGTCTTGAAACAGCTGGGTATTCTAAGGATTTGTCCAAGTACCCAGCGCAAACAGCTAGCCACGGAATTAGCCCCTGAGTTCACCTCTGACCCGGAAGCTGTCGAGATGGAATAGTCCATTTTTAGTAGGGGGATAACGAAATCAACCGTTTTTTAAATTGCTTATTTAATGATTGTTTTCATCGTAACTATAATTATTTTTATGTTAAATGTACATTAACAAGCAGGATCAATGTTAGGAATTAGGTGACTGGCCGAGGCGCGGCGGGGCCGGGGCCTCATGCTGATGGGATCCCCAGGCAACGGCATCATTTACCTACATGGTAGATCCAGTCTGTTCTCCGCTCTGCCCCCCTCCCCCCTCCAACCCTTCCTCCTCTCTGCTCTTACGGTGGGGAAAAAGGTAAAACAAGCAGCATAAGAGCTTGTAAATAAGTTTATTGGTTTTTACTGATAGATAATTAGTTATTAGCGGTACTGCATTTTAAATAAAAATAGCATAAATCCGCTTATGAATTATAAAAGTTAGTCAATTCACAAAAACGCTGACAAAAAGTTTAGGTCCACTGTAAGCGGAATCGCGCTTTAGCGCTCCCTAGCGTTCATCTGCCCACCTTTGGTTTATAGTTACATCAACCGGAGTTCACGTGTGGATGAAAGGCCACACCACATGATAAACTATTCGGTTTTCCTGATATCCGGTAGGCACGTAACGGTACAAGTGGGTGTACCGAAACGTTTCGGCACACCACGTTCGGTTTGGTCCACCTGCATACCGTTTGTTATTTTTTCACTCATTAAACGTTTTTAACAGGAGAATATATGCACCGCGGAACAAAATTTCCTGGGCGCGTTTCAGCACGGAGCTATTATCGCGCAGCACGCGCAGCCGTTTGCATCTCGTGCGGTCTCCTGTTTGTGAACGTTATAGCTTTCTTGTTAAAAGATGAGTGCACATTCAAAGCTGTGTGGACTTTGTTTCATGAAGACTCTGCAACATCCGAACGTGAACGAAGAGCTGTATTAAAACTACTTCATCAGGTAATCAGAGCGGTCCAGAGCAATAACACAAGCTGTATGAGTTTTTAAATCTCTGAATCTCTAAGTCTGAGCGTTGTTATATGCGCAGGCTTTAAAGTTACTGAACGTCGCTATGAGACATTCATCACGTCAACACTTCAAAAAGTTCAGCTCTTTATGAAAAAATAACTGATGTTGTCAACAAGCCCTGGACCAGATTAAAGCCCTGATGATGAAGAGTGATTCAACCGTTCAAGAGGTATTGTTCTTTTATTATTATTATTTTCTAAATAATCTCTTTTTTTTATTTAAAATCACAATCTTATTAACTTGTTTTTTTTTTTACCTCTTTGTTTTTTATTTCCAGTCTGTGACAGAGGTAGCTGCTCTCTACTTCCACTTCAGGGAAATCCACCTGCAGCTAAGAAGTGTGTGATGACTGAACTGAACTCTGAACTTTTCCAGGACCTGTCCTGGAGGAACAGGTCCAAGAAGAAGTTGTGAGTACAGTAATGAGGACAAATACAGCCACACTGCTGCTACTGGACAAAAACTTGATTAGTTAGATCATAAACAGTCTGTTGCTGCTTATTGTTCTGGTTCTGACTGTTATTGTATTTATTAAGATTTTTATTATTGTTCATATAGTTTATTTATTGTAGAGTGCTGTTTATTTAAAATATCCTCCAAATGGGTCACTTTTTTTTTATTACCGTACTACAATACAATACAAACGTATTTTTGGCATATTTTCAAAATAAACATTTTGTAAGTCTTTATTTTGTATTTTTATTTTTTTGTACCGAAAATTAACCGAACCGAACCCTCCTTGTAATCGAACCGAACCGAAATGTGATTTTAGCGTACTGTTACACCCCTAATATCCGGCTACGTGTGTACAAGGCCTTAAATGCAACGAAGTTTTATACCTGGAGGCGTTTTTCCTTCAGCTTTGTCTATCTCAGGAATAAAGTGTTTACAATTAAAACTACAGTATATTTTTTAAACTGAAAGTACCACTGGTTTAAGGTTAATTTTTACTGACTTCTAAAATATGTGGAAAATATGTTTTAAAAATTACACTTAAAATAAGTTGTTTGCCATTTTTGTCCATGTTTTTAGTTATACTGTACAAGGCTAAGAGCAAGGTACTTGAACTCATCAGGTATCTACAGTTAAACGTGGATTGTTTATGTAATGTGTCCTGCTTAAATCCCAGCTGATGGGACAGGCAGCTCAAATCATGCGATACTTTAATGTGTAGAGACCATGGCAGCAAGACAAGAAACAAAGTGTTAAATGTTTTTCAGCATATTTATACCTTTATGTAATGTAGGTTGCAGATCAAGTGTTACAAAATGACAATAACCTGAACGAAGGCTGATCTTATGCGTTTGATGGAATGAATGTGTTTGTATCAGTGTATGTGTTTTTTATTACAAGCTGACAGAAGAGTTTATTGATGGACATGTATAGATTAGACCACAGTGGGGCCAGCTGGGTTCTAGATTTCCAGGCCGTCGTAGCCGTTCACGCAAATTTAATGGAGTGTGATAATAAAGGCAACTAATCCGAGGAGCTGACGGGAGGTCAAGTGACCCTGATTACCTCAGGGTCAACGTGACAAGGGAGGGAGCATGTGTGATCTGGGGAACAACACACGTAGAAATGAACAGAATATGTCTGTAAATGATCCCGCAGCAGGAGATGAAAACAGTCTGTAACTGAGTAAGAGCAGATCAGCAATAATGTCCTGCAACAGCATACGGTTCACTATGAAAGACAACAATCAGAGTTAGCTGTCAGAAAGGCAGGGGCTAAAACAGATTCAGAGAGGTATCCGTTTCTTCCATGATGACATTTGATTCGTTCCCCTCTGGGCAGAACTTATTCCTGCAGGACTGACGTGGGAAACATTCACTTCTCGTCTCAGCAAGCTTGTTTTAACCCGTAATCACCTTTTATTCGTTTCACCTACTGAGCGTATGAACTCTGAGCATACTGGCAAAAAAGTGCAAAATACAGTACATAAAGAGAATTTTGTCCAATTTTGACTCTTGTTCAGTCCATATCAAACACACCAAAATATATTCTAGGATCAACATAAAAATTTAAAATGCTTGCACTGTACTATTCTTTTATAAATGGCTTTTGTATGAACTGTTTTGCAAGATAATGTAAGAAATAGTCTTGATGACTACAATGCAAGTTAAAGGAAAATGGGTAAACGCATAGCTGGTGCAAAATTGATGGGAGTTGAGTTGTCTACATAAATGTCCTAAATTTAGATTAATCTGTGTGTTTGTTACTGCTGGTTCGAAGACTTCTAAGTACTTTAAATAACTAAAGTTAAAGAAAAACTACCGGTATGTTTTGAGCATTTCAAAAAGGTCTCATCATCAAACTTTTTGTACATAAGAGCTTATGAAATTGACTCAGTCTAGTCTACTGTAGAGCTATTATACAATGAGTAACAAGGTTGCCTGCACAGCCCCGAACTGAAATTTACAGCCTGTGTGAACCGACGCTGCAGGGTGTGGGAGTTAATAAGCCGTTGTTAAAATAAGGAAATACTTTCTTTTCCCAGTTGCCACCTGTCAGTCCACCTAACACCTGTCCCACTGGCTCTTTCTCTGCCTTTTCATCGCAAACACTTGCTCACGCTACATACAGCATGCCTTTGCAAATGTCTTCCATGAATGACAGCATGCTTGGTTGCATACTAAACAAATGATGGGAAAAGAAAACATAATTTAATCCATACACACGGGTATAACAGAATCCCTGTTTGCACATGCTGTTTACAGGCAATAACTTTATATTAAAGTTGAATGAAGGGAGAAACACTACGTTAAACGATCAGGGCTTAGTTGAGGACCAGCAGGACCACACACACCCACAATCACATAGTGCAAAGACAAACGGCCAACAATAATAATACAGGCCCATGTTTGGACTCGGATTAACATAAACTCAAACCTAAAACAGCTCTTGTGTGCCTACAGAGTACAAAAAAAAGGAGGGCTATCTATAGAACAAAGTAATATTTTTATTGTGAGTACACCACAGCTATATCTACAAGGACAATCCTCATTCAAGCCTTGATTGTGTCAGGACATATTTCTGAGTTAATCAAAGGCTGCTTTACAGCTAAACATCTATTCTCTCGTCTCTCCATAATCACACACACACATATAAGCCCTTAATCCTTTGTTTAAGGTTGGCAAAACACATCCTGCACTGATCCTAAAGTAGAACAATCACAAACCATTTCCCGCACTTACACATTACACAAGCATCGCAAGCCTTTTTATTTTCTGACAGCCATCCGTTGACTCAGGATCTCGACAGGAGTTGTGTTTATTAGTGTGAACCTGCTTATGTCCCATGCTTGCTATGGATTCCAACAAGTGCACATAATTCTGATTATAAAACCACTTGCGTAACAGAATTTTAAGCCTGTTTATTGCTGAAAACTTATTATTTTGTGTCAGTATGTAAACAAATTGATGGTAAAATTGAAAATACATGCAGCCATGTCTTGCAAACAGCTGCATTGAAACTCGTATAACAATGCACCAAATGTTCTCCGTGCACAAAAATCCACGCCATCAAAACAAACCAGATACATGTATCAGATACTCCTAATTCCTAACCCACTTAGAATGTCAGGATATGCGGACATAACCTAAATAATAAATGTGCAGCTTACTGTGCATGGACTCTTATCAAAAACCTGCGTTGTTGGCAGTAAGCTGGTTTTATCTCTACTCCAGAACAATAACCAGGTCCAACAAGAGACACAGATCACATAAATCCATTGTGATGGAGGGATTAGTAATGTAAACATGTGCTCCCAGAAACATGACCTGGCAGCTTTACGGACAGCCTTGATTATTTCATTTGTTTGTCCTAGTTTTTAATAAATGACATTAGAACAAGAAAAACATTATGGACGTTCATATAAATCACCTGAATGCCTTCAACGGTCTGGGAGTACAAACGCTGGTTTAGGTCATGAACTTGCTGCCCAAAATAACCTGCATGGTTAACAAAGTAGAGGAGACATTACCATAAATCTCCCACAAAACACCTCTTGGATGCACTTTGGATTATTTCTGTGAAATGGAGAAATGTGCAGCGCCAATACATTAGGTCTATTATGGGTAAAAACAAACTGCACTTCCTCTCAGTAAGTACGTACAGTAGTCCGTCGCTACTTCGCGGTTCAACTTTCACGGACTCGCTTAATCATGGTTTGTGAAGGTACAGTACATAATATTGTACAGCACAGTACTGTACACGACACAAGATTGTTGACCTTACAGTAATATTACTGTACTCATGATTTCAATAATAATAAGTTAATAACAAAAAAATATATAATTCAGACAGGTGCCACAATTTTATAGTTTTACTTCAATAAGCCTACACGGTAATCACCTGAACAAAAAAAAAAAAAAAAAAATGTCATGAACAGAGCAGGACAAAGAAAAACAGGTGGGGATGGTTGAGGGTGCAAGAAAAGGGAGGCGGAAAGCGAAGAGATAAAAACATGAACTAAGAGCAAAGGGCAAACAAAAGGCTGGGAGATAAAGAAGGAAAGTCAAAGGTGATGAGAGGCAAAAGTTCCATAATGAGCATAGAGAGATAAAAATACACTTGACAGTAGAAGACAAAGCAAAGACATTCAGGTTTGTGTGCAAGTTTTCAGCAGAAAACAACGGCAAACTATAAGTGGTCAAACACACTCACACGCACTTTGTGTTAAAACCACAAAGACTTCAAGATAAAAACATACATTTACCGTAACTGTAAGTAAGAGATACAGTAGTCCTTCGCTACTTCGCAGTTCGTTTATCGCGGTCTGCTCTATTGCAGTTTTTCAAAGTAAGATTGGACATGACACACAATTGGCTGATTGATGAATGAGCCGCACGATCGGCATGGAATTTTTATTTAAAATGAATTATTTTTAATTATTTAGCACCTCCTGCACCTCTATGTAGCCCAGAGCTGCAGACAAAGCTTCCACCTGCACCTTTGTGCAGCCCATACTGCAGGATAAACTTCCTGCTGCAGCTGCTCACCATGCAGAGTGGATAAGTGGACGTGGCCAAAAACGCTTGCAGGTGGCAAAGAGTAGAGGAGGCAGGAAGCTGAAATCATGACATTATGTTCTCTTTTAGAGCTTTGGAGTTTAGAAACATTGTTTAGAATAACACAAGAGTGTGGGAAGAGTTTAAAACACCTTTATATATACATATACAGTATACATATA
>JBBPBX010000799.1:6150-27387 GCA_038048925.1 Garcialebias charrua
GGAGCATTGGGTACAGGCCCCAACAAACTCTCTAACGTCCTTGGATAAGGAACCCCACCAGAACTGTGACTTTACTATAGTTATCGTTCTTGCCTGGATGACAATAAATAGGTGAAGCATGGCAGAATGTGAGTACCTTGTCGATGAGATGGTCTGGTACAAAAAGTCGGTCATCAGGGCATTCACTTGGTGGAGGATGGTTCTGGTGGGCCTCCCTGACCTCCCTCTCAACCTGGGTGATGGACAGACATATCTTTTTGGGAAGAATGTACTCCTCTGGACCACTGGTCTGTTCCTTCTGAATATACGAGATAGAGCATCCGGTTTGACGTTCTTGGTCCCGGGTCTGTAGGAAAGGGAAAAATTGAAACGTCCAAAGAACAGAGCCCACCTTGCTTGACGTGGATTGGGTCTCTTGGCAGATCGTAGATACTCAAGGTTTTTGTGGTCGGTGAGAACGATGAAGGGATGATTGGCCCCCTCCAGCCAATGACATCATTCTTCAAGAGCCAACTTGACGGTGAGTAGTTCACAATCTCCTACATCATAGTTGCTCTCAGCTAGGGAGAGAGACTTTGAGAACAATGCACATGGGTGAATCTTTTATCATCACTGCGTTGACTTAAAACAGCCCCGATGCCCGTATCAGAGGCATCAACTTCAACGATGAATTGTTTATCTACATCGGGGAATCTAAGGATAGGGGCCATGGTAAACAAGGATTTTAATTTACTTAAGGTGTATTCAGCAGTTTGATTCCAGGTGAAAGAGTTTTTGGTGGAGGTTAAAGCGTGGAGAGGAGAAGTGACGGAACTGTAATTCTTAATAAATCTTCGATAGAAATTTGCAAAACCAAGGAAACGTTGTAACTGTTTATGTGATTGGGGTATTGGCCAATCCAGAACTGCAGAGGTTTTTGAGGTATCCATGGATATTTGATCAGGTGTCATATTGAAACCAAGAAAAGTGGTATTGGTCGTGTGAAACTCACATTTCTCAGCCTTGACAAAAAGATTGTTTTGTAGAAGACGGAGGAGGACGGCATGAACGTGTTTGATATGTGAATCTAAGTCCTTGGAAAAGATCAGAATGTCATCCAAGTAAACAAAAACATTGATATTGATAAAATCCCTGAGTATATCATTGACTAGTGCCTGAAAGATTGCTGGGGCATTGGTTAAACCAAAAGGCATAACAAGATATTCGTAGTGACCTGATGGGGTGTTGAAAGCAGTCTTCCATTCGTCTCCTTCCTTAATTCTGACCAGATGGTATGCGTTACGAAGATCCAGTTTGGTAAATACTTTGGCACCCTGAATGAGATCAAATGCAGAAGTCATTAAAGGCAGAGGATATTTATTCTTTACTGTTATGTCGTTTAACCCTCAATAGCCAATGCATGGTCGAAGTGACCCATCCTTTTTCCCAACAAAAAAGAAACCAGCACCTGCAGGTGATGATGAGGGTCTGATAATTCCCACTTTCAGGGAGTCAGAAATGTATTCTCGCATGGTTCTTTGTTCGGGCCGGAACAAAGAGAATAAGCGTCCCCTTGGCGGTGTAGTACCTGGTAATAGCTCAATCGAGCAGTCGTAAGGTCTATGGAGTGGCAAAGACATAGCTTTACTTTTGCTAAAAACTTTGGCTAGGTCGTGGTAGCAATGAGGAACGTGAGTGAGATCCGGAGTTTCCTCATTTATTTTGACAATATTACTGGTCTGTTGTGCAGATTGTAGACAAGAAGATAAACATTGCTCGGACCACCCCAGGATGTTGCTGCTTCTCCAGTCGATCTGAGGGTTGTGTTTCTTCAACCAAGTAGCTCCCATCACAATGGGTAATTCTGGAGAGTTGATGAGGAAGAATCTTAATTTTTCGACATGGTTACCACAAATCTGGAGTTGAACCTCCTGTGTCACCATACTGGTCTGATTGATTGGGTGACCATCTAGAGCTAGAACTCTGTGAGGTATCTCTGTAGGAAACATCTGGAGGTTCAGAGATTTTGCAAAATTAATGTCCATAAATTCAGAGTCAGCACCAGAATTGTTACGACCGGTAAAGGCCAAAACATACAAAGTGGACACTGACACAGAAAAAGAATTAAAACAAATTTTATTGAACAAAAACTAATGGACCTTACCAAGCTCTGCCCAGAAACGCCCCCTAAGCTCCAACATGGCTGCATGTCTCCCAAGCGCAGCATAGTGTCAATGGAAAATATGGCGTCGACTGACTGCAGGGTATTTCTGAGTCGAATAGTGTATCATTTCTGCCAGATTCCAACAAAATATCAGCCATGACAATGGACAGGGGAACCAACAAGTTCATGTTATTTTTTTTTTGGACGTTATCAAGTTGTTTGATCCACGCGATGCCTCCAACAGCGTGCGCGTCACCGCTAATGCTACTGTCTGATGAGGAAAACATCAGCTCCTCACACGCTCAGGCTCAGCATTATTACAGCTGTGGACAGGATCACTGATGCCTATTGTCCTGCAAGGCTGGGTAAGTCAGGCATTCATGGTTTTGAGGGTTACTTTTGAAATCAGCGATTTCTATTGTTGGCAAAAGTTTGTGTGCCTTGGTCGCAAAGCTAATGCTAACTGTAATCTCCATTGGTTAGCCGTTGCTGCTTTAGCTGCTAAACACGCCGACAGCGACTTTTGTGAGGGCTAACGAGCTCAGCCGTCCGGTGTGTTAGTTAAAATCCAGCCTTCGTGTCACGATTTTGTGCAGTTTTAGGTGAAATCGACAGTAGAGCTCGTTGTGTTAGCTAGCTCATAGCAGAGCTGTTTCTTCCCAACTTCCAGGACGTTCAGTGAACTGTGGCTTTCTCTCATCGTGACCGCGTGTTGTTAACTAGCAGGTTTCAAAAGCAGGTCAACCCTTCTCTGCTGGTGAAAGAAATAATTGTTCAGTTTTGTGGTCGTGCACAAGCTTTGATCCAAGCAAGGCATTCAGTTTCACATATAGGGAAACGGTGAATTTTACTTCCACAAATACGGTCAGGGTACCTGACATCTCCTGTACAGATACCCCACTGACGGTGGAGGAGCATTTTTCCAGCCCTGACGCAGAAAAAATCTGCACGTATGCTAGCTAGCAATGTAAGTAGCATGTGGTGCCGGTCTCACAAACGCTACCGTAGCGTTTGTTTTGTGAGACCGGCACGCACGTGGAAGCTGCGCTGTGACGTGTTATGGGCATTAGCCAATGAAACGCGGCCCTGTGGGCGGAGCTTGGTAAGGTCCATGCCACTCCAAGCTGGCAAGGTCCTCGCAGGCTTCTCACCACGACTGGAGCGTCCTCTCCTGGATCAGCGTCCAAAGGAAAAGAAAATTAAGAAAAAGTACAAACAAATGTTAGACTGGTGAGTGTGGCCAAAAATAATAAAACACCACCCAGGTTGACCCAATCCTATACAGGATTGTCGTGTCTCCCCAGGCAACGATCTACCTTACCAAAAAAGTCCCTCTAAATAAACAAAAACTCGAGAACTGGACTACCTACACCCACACAGTCAAAAGTACAACAAAAAATTGAGGAAGAGAAAAAAGGTAACAGTCCCTCACTGTTATCCCCAGCTGTCCCCCTCTTGGACAACTGCACAGACACTGCCCTCAGTGTCTCCAAAATTAACTCAAACAGGCCTCAGTGACATAGGCCCACACTTCCTTAGTTAAGCCAAAGTAGAAGTCAGCACTTAAGGTGCCTCAACCCACACAGAACTCTAAATTAAAGTCAGTTCAAGAGCTTCAACAGCTCACCTTCCACTCCCCCTAGAGCAGACTCACAAACAGGCGGAGACGGTGGAGCTCTCCCAATGTTTGTACACTCAACAGCAACTCGACTGTCAATCCACACTCAGTTTTGTTTTAAGTGTGTCTTCAGCTGGTTCAATAAACCCTAGCTGACCAAACAAGCTTAACTTGATTCACAAGCTTCCAACTTGCTTCCACTAGCTTTCACTATGTCCAACTCTAGTAAACACTAGAGCTGTGTAGAGAGATAGCACCCTCATGTCCATATGGGATGTGGGCCTCTCTACATCTCTGAAACTCTCAGTGTTACACCTTCTTGAAGCTCTCAAGGAGACAAGTGGACACCATTTTTGTTACAATTATTTTGAATTAATGGACACCAATTAATCAGATTGAACTTTCTTTTTATTGTGTGTTAATTCAGAATTGATCTACAGTATACTTTTTGTCATTTAATGATGATCTGTTACTTGCATGAGTTTGACCCTTCTGCTGGTTTATTTCTGCAGAACAAGCAGGTTTTAATATTATGGCACAGTTCAGGGTAAACTTTTAACTTGCAACTTCCTTCTCTGTTTTGTCTGTGAAGTTAGCCATAATATTCTCTGTGCTCACAAGCGGCCATCTGGCCGATTCTGTAAACAAGTTTTCCTACTGTCCTTCAGAGACCTTCTGCCTATGGGATGAAAAATCCATCCGTTGTTTTGTTAAACCAGCCAATAGTTATTGAGGAGGTGGGGAGACCCCGCCTCCCATATAAAGATCCACTTCCGTTTTGGACTTTAGTGTCGGAGGGAAGAACTTCCTAAGAACTGGTTTTTCCTCTGGAAAAAGCTGGAAACGTTCTGGTCATATGCCAATTAGACCCACGTCTCAGCTGGAGTCACAGTAAAGCCTACTGTGTCTCAAAACACTCATTTCTGAAAGAATTTGTTTTCTGAAGTTTTATTTTGAAAATCAGTCAGTGCGCTTGACCTTTGTTTCTTGTCGAGGGAGGCGAGTTTCCTCGTATCGTGAATCAGCCACACATGCTGAAGTTTCAACTGGACGGCCGTTGGACAAACCCATCCACGTGTGTGTCCAGACACTTCTCCACTCTTATCTCCAAGAGACGAACCGTCAACAGGTAACGAGTCGTGGATGTGGGCTGAACGTGCGGGAGCCCAGCTTTAACTCGTGTGGGGAAAAAGTGCCACCCTGTCTGCTCAAAATAATTAACTTCCTTTAAACTTAGCTTTCAATCTTTAATCTTCCTCCTATTTCTTCTTTTTCATAAGCCATTAATCTGTCAAGTAAATGTGCCAACAGAAAAGTTCCTAACTGTCTGTTTGATTTTAATTTGAATTCTTGTCAACGTAGTTTAGTAGATCAGAGCTAATATCGAGTTCAGCAGATTAAAACATAAGACAACAGAACACAATTTAATGGGTCTTATATTAACTTATTTCTGTGGCACAAACTTACAGTTTACATTTAGAAATAAACATAAGGAGTTAAGGAGGAAGATTAAAGATTGAAAGGAAATGAGTTGAGCAACCCTTTTGCTCCCCATGTACTGTTTAAGCAACACAGTCCTTTAAAGCCTTAGCTCAACACAAAGTGGTCAGAGTGGGTGGAGTACACTCTGAAACACACACACATGCAGCATACAACTGCTTTGAGCAAAACTTGGTTTTTACCTGCAACAGGATTCCAAGTATTTCCAACAAGCACCCTTGCTTGCGTCCACCAATCTCAGTTGGCAATCTCAACCTCACATCAGTAAGGCTCCACAGTGCTCAAGGCACTGCCTGTGAAATATAAAGGCAGGAGCTGCAGGTGAACACCTGTGCTGCCCAATTAAGCCTGATTAAGGTAGACTGAGAAAAGAAAAGAAGTGCTTCTCAGCAGGCTGCTAGTCTTTCAGCAGACTTGCAGCCAACCTAAATACAATAATGATGTTTTAAAAACTCTGAGCACCCTCAGGTACATAACAAGAATCAATAAAAAGTCTCACTGGTATTTCCTTACCATTGGCTTGGAGGTTTGCGCTGACGTGAAGTAGAGGAGGTCCTGTTGAGGAGGTGGCGGCTCTATATTTTGGATATTGGTGAGACTTAGCAGTTCTGGACTTGACTGGGCATGTAGCAACTTGATGTCCTGCAACTCCACAATAAAAGCATAATCCCTCCTGACGTCTTTTTTCTCTCTCTCGTTGAGATAGTTTGGACCTTCCAATCTGCATGGACTCCTCTTCAGACGGTGAGGGTGGTGAACGTGGTTTTGGCTCTGGGATGAAGAATCTGGGAGTTGAGTAAATTACCCTTTCAGACCTGGTTTGCCTCACCTCTCTGCGATGTTCTTGAAGACGTAGATCAATCCTGGAGGCCACTGCCTCCAACTCTCTGAGGGTGGACGGAGGATCACGTGTGGCCAACTCATCCTTAATGTTGTCATTGAAAGCCTGCCAAAAAATGTCTTTAAGAGCTTTATCATTCACTGTCAGTTACCAGAGTGTGAAAGTCTATGATTAGCTCAGTGACTCTGCGATTGCCTTAACGTAGTCTTAAAAGTCCTCTGGTGCCGGGCCTGGGGCTATATCAGTGTGGCGGGCTCCAGCGGGGGCCGGTGGGTTTGTCGCTGTTGGCCCCCCGGGGGTCATTGTGTGTAGTCGCTGGTGGGGCTCGTCCAGTTCTCCCCCTTGGTCGGATCTGGGGAGTGGGTGAGTGGCTCGTCCTGTTCGGGTGACCCTGGGGACTCTGGGCTCGGGGTCCTTCTTGGGGTCTTAGGCTTTGATTGCCCCTTCGTCTGCCTCGGGCCTTGGGGGGGCGGATCTCTGATGCTTCACGGTCGCTACTGAATGTTCTATTGGAGGAACCTTATTCACTTATGCATGCTCACAGCCACACACAAATGGATGCAGGGATGTATATGTAGATATCATATGCAGATATATAGATGGATATGTGATATGAATGTATATGTATGTATACTGTATTTATATTTGTAGGTATGGGTATGTTTATTTATGGAAATCTACTGCAAGGTCATGAATATTATTAGTCTTTATGAATGTGTGTTTCGTTGCTGTGTTCTGTCATGTGCTTTGCAGGATTGCGGACGGAGGTTGGGTGTGTTTGCCTTGTGCTCTTTTTGTGGATAATTGTTGTGTTTTGTTGTCTTACTTTCTACTCTTTCCTTTCTCTCTATAAAAAAAGTCCTCTGGTTGCCTCTTGAGTCAGAGTCAGAGTCAGAGTGTCTTTATTGTCATTTGCACTGCATGTAGTACATGTGATGAAATGAGATTATGTACACGGGGTCCCAGTTACATCCAACAACAAAATGTAAGAGAAAAAAAAGTAAAAACATCTAGGATATAACTAAGAAAAACATCCACCTAGAAATACACTAAGCCCTAGAGTAATAGAAAAACATCATTACAAACAGCAGCACGAACATGAGTCTGTATGAGCAGATGGTCACATATGAACACAGCAACAAGAAAACAGATCAGCATCAGCATGATGTGATATTTTGCAGTGATTATTCTTATTATTTATTTATTCATGAGTCTAACAGCCTCAGGGTAGAAGCTGTTCCTCAGTCTAGTGGTTCTACATTTGATGCTCCTCAACCTCCGTCCTGAGGGGAGTGGGGCAAAGAGTGAGTGTGCTGGGTGAGTGAGGTCTTTCATGATGCAGGTGGCTCTTTTCCTGCATCGAAGTGTAAATGTCTGTGATGGTGGGGAGACTGACTCCAACAGACTTCTGTGCAGCCTTCACCACTCTCTGCAGAGCTTTTCTTTCTGCAGCTGTGCAGCCTCCATGCCACACGTTGATGCTGGAGCACAGGATGCTCTCCATTGCACACCTGTAGAAGGAGGTGAGGACTGGGCTACTCAGACCAGCTCGTCTCAGCCGTCTGAGGAAGTAGAGTCTCTGATGACCTTTCTTGATCAGGCAGGTGGTGTTGTTGGTCCAGCTGAGGTTATCATTCAATGCCCCATTTCCACCGGTCGAAACAGGTCGGATGTTACGTCATATGTGCATCGCAGAGACCCCCTTTACGCCTTCCCCATCGGATATTCCGTGCTGCTCCGCGCCAGTTTTCTTGAGATTTTTGGTGTGGTTTCAGAGGGGTACTGAGGCGTGCTCACCCGCTCCGGAAGGAGGAAGGAGGAGACTCGAGCTGTTTTCACGGAAGCGAGGGAAGCGATCACGGCAGGACTTTACATGAATAACACGGTAAAAACAATTATTTGTTTTTAAAATTATAGCAAAGATGGGTCTTCAGCTGAACGTGTCCTTAATAAAATCACGTACTGCTCAAAACTGCAGGAATTTAAAAAGTAGGATCGCCACGAGCAACGCGCACGAGCGGCTTTATGTCTTTAAAATGTAGCTCAATGAACAGATATAAAAATATATTTCACAGCTGACTTTATAGTACGAGGGCTCCTGAGCTCAACCACGCTTTAATATTGTCACGTAGTGATCAAATCGGCTTTGACTTCTTCCAAACCTGTGCGTGCACTACGAAAATAAATTATAAAAATTCGAATAATAATTCAAATAACTCAAATGGGTTATAGTTAGTACATGAACATGTTGTGATTAAAATTAGTTTGTTTGAAAAATATCTGCCATGTGGTTTTTGATATAATTGATGATATGTGTTACAAAGTACAAGGGAGAAAAAGATACGAGTTAGCTTGACACATTTATGTCTATAAAACATTGAATATTTATTCAAATAACTCAAACAGGTTATAGTTAGTACATGAACATGTTGTGATTAAAATGAGTTAGTTTGAAAAATATCTGCCATGTGGTTTTTGATATAATTGATGATATGTGTTACAAAGTACAAGGGAGAAAAAGATACGAGTTGCTTGACACATTTATGTCTATAAAACATTGAATATTTATTCAAATAACTCAAACAGGTTATAGTTAGTACATGAACAACCTGTGATTACATTTTTCATTCATTCATTCAACCTTTATTTAGTCAGGTAAATCTTTTGAACCTCAAGGGCTCATTTACGAAAGCGACCTGCTAAAACTAAAGAACAATGAACAGCAGTGGTATAATTTCCTTAAACAATAAACAATAAACAAACAAACAATAAACAATAGAAAACAAAAGAGAGAAAAAAACAAAAGAAAAATTTTTTTTTTTTTTTAACAAAGTATCAAAAAACTAGCAAAACATTATAAGGTAGACGTATAAAATCAAAGACAGGAACAAATCTGCATTGGTTTTTGCCAGGATTCCAACAGATTCTGAAAACCATTTAGAGAAGTCAAGGTCGAGAGCTTCAGATCTTTTTGTAAGATATTCCATGAAGCAGGAGCAGAGTAGGAGAAGGCCCTTTTTCCAAGTTCAGTCCTCACTGACGGAACACTGCAGGTAATCATGTCCTGAGAGCGCACACTGTAGCTGCACTCACGCAAAGACATGTAGGAGGAGATGTATGAGGGCAGCAGACCAAGAAGTGATTTAAAGATGAAAATGTACCAGTGGAAGAGTCTGCGTGAGGTTAATGATGTCCAGTTAACCAGTGAATACAGGGTGCAGTGGTGGGTACGATAATCACAACCAGTTATGAATCTTAGTGCACCATGATAGACAACATCCAACATCCGCAGGGTGCTTGTAGGAGCATTCATGTAGAGAATGTCACCGTAATCAATGGAGGGAAGGAAAGTCACAGACACAAGGCGTTTCCTGACATTCAGTGATAGACATGATCTGTTTCTGAAAAAGAAACCCAGTTTAACTTTCAGTTTCTTCACTAGGTTTTCCACGTGGAGTTTAAAAGAGAGATGTGAATCAATCAGGATACCCAGATATTTATAGGAATCAACAAACTCAATAGGGACACCATTTGAAGAAAAAATCAGAGGAGGATCTGCTGGAACCGCCTTCCTATTTGAAAAAAACATCCCTTTTGTTTTATCAGCATTTAGGACAAGTTTGAGACGGAACAAATCTGACTGGATGATGTCAAAAGCAGATTGCAGTAACTGAAAAGCCTTAGCTACTGTTTTAGCTCTGCAATAAACAACTGTATCATCAGCATAGAAATGTAAGGACGCATCAGGGATGCAGTGACCTACATTAGCTATGTAGATTGTAAAGAGAGTGGGTCCTAAAACTGAGCCTTGTGGTACACCATTTTTAACTGTTAAATAGCTGGAAGAAGCACCGTTATGTTGAACACATTGCCTCCGATTGGAAAGATAGTTAGAAAACCAACCGATGGTGTGATCAGAGAAACCGATTTCTGAGAGCTTATGACACAGGATGTTATGATCCACAGTGTCAAAAGCTTTAGACAGGTCTAAGAAAAGTGCAGCACAATAGTCCTTAGCATCCAATGCTTCAACAACATCATTCAGAACCTTCAGAGAAGCAGTTGTTGTGCTGTGTTTTTTCCTGAAACCAGATTGATGGAGAGGTAAGATGTTAAATGAGTCCAGATAATTTTTGATCTGGGAGTTTATCAGTTTTTCTTGAACCTTGGCTAAGATACAGAGTTTAGAGATCGGTCGATAATTGTTCAGTGAGGTGGGGTCACCTCCCTTCAGCAAAGGAAGAACAAATGCTGTTTTCCAAGCATCCGGAATGGTGTTTTGGCTTATGGACAGATTAAAGATGTGGGTCACAGGGACTGTGATGATATGAGCAGCCAGCCTTAAGAAATAAGGTGGAAGTTCATCTGGACCTGCAGATTTTTTTGGATCAAGATCATTTAACAGTTTATTTACCTCACTGACTGAGAACGGAGAAAAAGAGAAGGTGTGATTAACAGATGGTTGACTTGTAGAAGGGATTTGATTTGTAGAAGTTTGATTATTAGATAAAGTGGCTGATTTTCCGTTTGTAACTGTGTCAAATAATGAACTAGAAGCAACAAAATGTTTATTGAAACAGTTCAGGATCTCGTGCTTATTTGACACAGGAACAGAGTCAACAAGAAATTGTGATGGGAGGTCAGATGATTGGGGGGTGCCTGAGAGAGATTTAATGGTTTTCCAGAATTTTTTTGGATCATTTAGATTTTTGGAGGTCTGAGATAAGAAGTAGTTACGTTTTGCGGCTTTGATGGCAGTTGTGCATTTATTCCTTAGCTGCCGAAATTTCAACCAATCAGTGTCTGAGTGTGATTTTCTTGCTGCGGCCCAAAGATGATCTCTCCAGTGTAGGAGATCAGCTAGTTCAGGAGTAAACCAGGGGCTGTCACGGCCCTTTATCCTGAACTGCCGGAAAGGTGCGTGTTTGTTTACAAAGAGAATGAAACTATTATGAAAATAGTTCCAAGCAGTGTTCACGTCATTGATTTGTAGGATATGTTGCCAATCAAAGTGGGATAGATCCCAAAGGAATGACTGTTCACAGAAACGTTTCAAATCCCTTTTTTGAATTATTCTGGGCTTAGCAGGTGGAAGTTTAGTAGATCTAAGAGCTGCTATTATGGAATGATCACTCAGAACGTTAGCAAATACACCTATACCAGGAAATTTGTGAGGAGCATTTGTGAAAAACAGATCTAAGGTAGAAGATTTTTCAGGACATTTTATGTTTGGTCTGGTGGGAGAATCGATAAGTTGTGTTAGATTGAGAGATAGGCAACATTCCTTGAATTTATCACAGAGGGGGGTCGACTCATTCCAATCAATGTTGAAATCTCCAGCCATAACAATCTCATTGTGTTTTAAATTTCCTATGAATTCAGTCAGGGAAGCCAGAGCTTCAGGTGTTGCGGAGGGGGGACGATAACATCCAACAACAGTTAAGGGCTGACCTCCTTTCAAAGTGATGTTCACAGCTAAAGCCTCAAACTGGTTTGCGATTGTTTTTTTAGATGCAATCCTGGCAGCCAAAGAATCTCTGATGTAAATAGCGACTCCACCTCCCCTTGTATTACGATCACAACGATAGATCTTAAATTCATTGATTGCCAGGTCATTTTTCGAAACAGATTTTTTGAGCCAAGTTTCAGAGATAACGATCACATCTGCCCCAGAAGAAGTGATTAGGATTTTCAATTCATCAAGTTTTTTTAGAAGGCTACGAGCGTTTACATGCAGAAAACGGAGACCTGAAATATTTTTGAACTCATTAGGTGTACAGTAGTTAGTGATTGGCCCTGGGTTTGGCTGAATCCCTGAGATCAATAACAACATTAATATCAGGCATTTACTTGACTTCTTTGTCAGTGATGTGTAATTACAGCAGTTAACAGTGTGACATTTTGCCCCCATAATTGAACCATGTGAAACATTGATGAAGACACGATCATTCAGAGCCCAAAAACAATGAAAGTCGCTGTGATGGGCAGATCCAGATGTGTTGATAAGATTCAGTGATTCCAGGTAGTCTGAGAACTGAAAATAAGGACAGTAATATGAATGATGCAGAAAAGTCTCTGACCATAAAGCGTCACAATTTAAGTGTGCAAACAGGTCCTTTGAGGAGGCCCAACTACAGGGGGTCCAGCCCCCCTGTGAATATGAATGGATGTGGTCCTGGTTAACACGAGCTGGATCCAGAATCAACGGGTAGAAACAAGCAATTTGCAGCAAACAGCAGAGTGTGATGCCAGAAATGCCTCTTAAAATTAAGGGCATGATTGTAGCCTGTATCAGGACAGCAAAGGGACAACAGCGTGAACAGCACCAAACAACAGCAACAGCAGCTCCTGATCCTCAGCGACGCACGATTCTCTCCGCCCGTCTGATCCACAAGTAGCTCCCCAACAGTGTGGAACAGGCACCAAACAGCAACGATCACCAAACAGCGACGATCCTGATCCTCCGCGCTTCACTTTCTGCTCGTTTGATTCACAAACAGCTCTCCTCCGCGCTTCACTTTCTGCTCGTCTGATCTACAAACAGCTCTCGGTGTGAAAACAGGCACCAAACAGCGACGATCCAGAACCTCCGCGCTTCACTCTCCGCTCGTTTGATCCACAACAGCCCACAACAACGAAATGAGGCTCTTTAAAGTTATCTGCAGCAGGTAAGATTTCAGCAGCAGCAGTTCAAACATCCGCACGTCCCTCAGATGAACTCAGATGAAGTTATCTGCAGCAGGTAAGATTTCAGCAGCAGCAGCAGTTCAAACATCCGCACGTCCCTCAGATGAACGCGCTGTGAGCACAGAGCAGAGAGAGCGCAGCTCCTGTCGGGTCAATCAGCTGCAAACACACGCGCGCAGATGTGCTCAGGATCCAGGAGGTGAAACAGACTAATGTGGACTTAATGCAGGTGATGTCCCCACACAGCCAGATCGGTTCGGTTCTGGTCCAGTCAAAAACACCTCCCCCACGCTCACGCACCAGGTACGCTTTCTTCCTCCCACGCCACGAGGTCAACAAAGAACAGCAGAAAAGATCAGCAAAGTAAAAAACTTCCCTGCTAATCTTGTTGAAAACCAGGAGAAACCACAGGAGAACCGCAGATCCAAGTGGGACGTTCAAACGGGTCCAGTGAGTGGCAGAAGAAACACCGGGTCTTCGTGGGCGGCTCTCCGGCTTTAGGGCTCACCTGGCCGGCAAGGTACGCTCAGAATGACCGATGGGGTGAAGCTTCCGAACCTGGTCCGACAGAAATTTTTTGAACGGTCCGTCCGGCTCTCTGAGCTACTGAACACCGAATTCAGATGGAAAGATGGACCAGCTTTGGTCCAATTTGAAAAAACGGGTCAGTTAGATGATAAAAGGCTCAGAGAGACCAGAGGTGCTCCCGCTCCTGACCTCGCCGGAACCGGAACCGAAGTAACATTCTATTAGTATTATTACATTCTATTAGTAAAAAAAAAAACAGTTTATGGACTAAATTAACCACATTTTTCTTTTACAGTCACCAGAAGAAAATCACCAGAATTCAACAACCTGTGTCGTCTTCTAGAGGAAGCCGAGAGACACCAGATGGAAATTTGTTACTTCTGTTTGTCACTTCAAACTTTTCCTATTAAACGTTATATTTTCTTAAGTGGTGTTCTGGAACATTCAATTTCCTAAACTTATTTTACAATGTGAAGTGTGTATAGTGTTTAAATCCATACTGGAAGTTAAGAGAACTTTCCATTTGCATTTGACCTTTAAAGAATCATAAGATAAAGATTATTAGAATCTGCTCAACTGTTATTACGTTATAAATTATTTGGTTCTAGGATGAAGTCATACAAAAAAAGTCAAAAATTAAAAGTGGCAACCAAAGTGCTGTACAATAACATAAAAGACAAGTTAATTAAAAACTATAAAAAGCATACAAAAATAAATACATATACCAGTCTTACTGCAGGTGTGTTAAAATGCCATAAAATATAAGATCACGTGTTAAAAGCCAAGGAATAAATGTGTGTTTTTAAATAAGATTTAAAAAGTTTTGAGGACTGTCAGCAGCAACTGCTCAGCTGATCTGAGATCGGGGAGGGCAGGAAGGTTGAAGCAGCTCAGACAAATATGGTTTTGCAACTTTATCAAGCACCTTGTGCATAACTAAATAATAAAATATGTTTTTAATACATCTTTATTGTAAAAATACTAAATTGGAAAATACATGGGTTTAAAGAAGGCAACAAGGTAGGATTATGAATTGGGTTTAAAGATTACAGCTCATGAGGTACTCATTATAGCATGACATCTCTTTCACAACATTCTGTCAAAGCCTTTATTGTGTTCTTCTTCTAGTGGTGGCTACTAGTAAATAGCTTGAGGGAACACTACTGCCACCATGTGGTAAGACGAGTAGGATTCTGGACCCCGCCCACAGAAGGGGTACAAAAAAGCTGTGGAAACAGAATATAGATGTGAGCCGACCCGACCCGAACTGAGCCGATCTGAGCCGATCCAACCCGAGCCGAGCCGAGCGGTGGAAAAGAGGCATTAGGAATCAAGGAGTCAGGATTATGAACTACCTGGATGACCTCCTGGTTCTGGCCGGAAGCAGAATACAGGCCCAGTCACACTCTTGCAGGGTGATCTCTCACCTGGAGTCTCTCGGTTTTGTCATAATCCTACAAAGGAGTGACCTGACCCTATCACGGATTACCGTATTTCTGGGAGTGCAGGTCTACACCATCAGAGGAACGTGTTTCCTGGATTTGCCGTTGCCTGGCAAAGTTTAAACTGAATCAGCGGATTCCCCTGAAAACGTGCCAACGCCTTTTAGGCCTCTTGGCGGAAGCCATACCCTGTGTGCTACACGCATTGCTGAAGATGCGGGCCCTACATATATGGCTAAACCAACAAACACGACCTGCCCCCGTCTGGGTGAGCAGGAAAGTTTAGAATCATTTCAAAGTACCTGAGGGCCCTGAACCTTGGAGGGACCTGTCTGTGTTCACGGAAGGGGTCCCGTAAGGTAGGGTGTCATCTCATGTGGTCATCATGACGAACGCCTCGAAAACAGGATGGGGAGTCAGTCTGCAGAAATCAGAATGCCCGAGGCCTCTGGAATGAGTAGGAAGCAAGATTGTACATCAACTTCCTGGAGTTGTTGGCCGTATTCCTGTCAGCAAAATACTTCTTTGGTAAAGGTCTGATTGCGGGACAGCACGTCCTGGTGTAATCAGATAACAAAACCACGGTGTCCTTCATTAACTGGGAAGGGGGGACGAGATCCCAAGCCCTCCTCAGCCTGACACAGAGGATGCTCACATGGTACGCTCCAGGATTATTGTCACTTAGGGCGACTCAGGTTCTGAGTGAACTGAATTACGGAGCGAATGCCCTCTCAAGATGGCCTCTTTTGGAATCAGAATGAAGACTAAACCCACAAGTCATGGATCAGGTCTGGTCACGGTTTGGAAGAACCTCGGTGGACTTGTTCCCATGCGGAGCCAGCTCACAATGTGACCTCTACTTCTCAATGTTCAGGGATACCATGGCAGTTGCCTTCTTACAGAGACCTGCTGACTCAGGTACATGGGCAGTTTCTACACCCAAGTCCGGAGCTGTGGCAACCTTCAGCCTAGCCACTGAAGGGAACTGGCTGAGGGCCTAAGGCCTGATCGTCTTTATTCCAACAACAACAACAGCATACACAAGGGAGACCCTTGGTGTTTATGTTTACTTGGGATATGCTTCAGTGGAAGGGTTCCCCTCTCCTCTGACAGTTCTCCAACATCAGGATGGCCTCTTTGACAGTCCTAGTAGTTGTCTGTTCTAGAAGCAGATGAGGGACTCGTTTTTAGCCCCTTGTACATATGAATTGTTTTCCCCTGGGACCTGGAAGGTTACCCTGTGCTTGAACTGGGTTATCTACCTCCACATTGCCATCTGATTGCCAGTGGCGTAATAGGTCCATTGCTCTTTTCCTCCTGCTTCTCAAGATTTCCAGGGGAAAAGGAGATGATAAGTAATCACACTAGCAGAGGACACTTATGCTGTCTCTAGCTGGTGTTTTCATCTATGTGTCCAGTGGTAACATCAGGACGATGTTTCTACATGTGGCATTTTTCTTCTCAGGCTGTGCTCTCTACATACCTTGTGGAGAGCGGCTGGGAAATGCCTGCCGTATTAAGGCAGATTTTCTCACTTGCATTTTACTGAGCATTTCAAGGGCGTGAATGAATTACGTTCCCATAGCATATGTTGCACCGAGAGAACATGACTGAAAGGGAACTGAAAGTTATGCACCATAACTCATGTTCCCTGAAGGAAGGGAACGAGGTGCAACATATCTGGCCCTTTTCAATGCTGAAAGCTCGGTGAAGTGCATTTTAGAGAAAGTGGGATGGGCGTCAGCGGCTTAAGTACCCAGAGGGCGGGGCCTCTGGTGCGACGCTGACACCCTTGTCGTAAAGGCGTGAGTGTATTACTTAAGGTTACCGTGCAGAGGCGCTGATTCCCATAGCATATGTTGCACCTCGTTCCCTTCCTTCAGGGAACATGAGTTATGGTGCATAACTTTCCGATTTTAATGTAAGGCCTAACATTCTTTGAAGTTATTTACATTGCCTACTGACTTAAAGGCCAGAAAACTTTATCATCTTAAGATGGGCTTTATTTGTTAACCAACTGATGCCGGAACACAATTTTTTTTCTTTCTTTTTTTTTACTGTAAGCTTTTTTATTTATTATCTCTGAAATGTTATGCACCGCGTTAATATACTGTATGCAGGAGTTCCGACACATCACTTGTGTGCGCGTCCTGTAGAGCTGTCTAGAGATGCTCATGTGTGTAAAACGCGCACTGTCTGCAGGGAGCTGTGTGAAGATGACACACCTAGCTTCTCCAGCTGAGTGAAGCTGACACCCCACCCGCATCAAAAATTCCAGCAAATACAATGAGTGGTTAGCTTCTGCAGGGTGTACAGCTGAAGGTGGATGAAGACGCACATACCCACGGGACATGCGGTCTGCGTATCTGCTTGGCAGGAGCATGTGCACGAGCTGCCGCACACAGTGCGGCTGGAACATCCACTCCACCGACTGGGCAACATCTCTCCTCTCATTGTATTTTTAATAAATAAAAAATAACACGATTGCAACATAAAAATGGTGATGACTTTGAACTTTTAGGGGTGGGGATTTGAGTTGCTGGATCTGAGGAAACAGTTGCCGGAATGCGGCAGGTCTAAATGAGAGAGTTCCTGGATCTTGTTCCGGCATGACCCAGCTCAAATTAACTGATCTTACGTCAAGAAATGATGGCGTGATCGTTGTTTGGGTTAAATCTTGGTATTAACATTATGTTTTACTTCCTTCATTATTGCAGCATTTTGTGTGATCTTGGAAATGAGCCTTAGCTACTATCACAATGTTTTGTTTAATATCTGTCAATTGTGTGTATCCTAAGCAACCTAACCTAATAAGGTTTGTTTAAATATTTTCAAAATAATAGCGTTGGTCAGTCATACAAAATATATAAATTTTAGGCCTGTGCGTAATAAATGTATGTTCAGCTTACTAAAACATTTTTTTTTTGCATTTGTTGTATTAAAAACGTTCCTATTTTTGTATACATTATACTGCCTGTAGAGCCCATAATATTTGTTGTTGAGTACTATTTAGCAACCATAAATCGATAAAATTATAGATGCATATCAACTGAAAAATTAGTGAAGTACATGTTTAAAAATAAAGCTGAAAAGAAGGACTATTATTCTTCCTATTAAAATGAATTTTTCTCTGTAGGGAATAATATTATGAAAGCTGTGGCCCTGGGGAGTATATTTCTTCTTCTTTTCCTCAGAACTAGGTCAACTTTGCACATCTCAATTAAGAGTTTGCAATATCCTAATACATTTATAAGTTCACAGTGTTCCTTACTTTGCCTTTATAAGGTCCCACCATTATTGTCTTAGTAATGGAACAGGAGTATTTATGAATGTCATAAACACATCTACTGCCAAGATTCTCCCTTGTGTATATTAAGTAAAAGCTCTGGTATTTTTATCATTTTTCCAAGTACTGTACTGGTAACACAAGTAAGCAATAGAATGGAAACTGACTGTCACATTATTTATATGATAGAAAAGCATAACACTTATAGGCCGTATTGGTGTTTTATACTAGATACAAAGAATTTAAAAGGCACGTTGATTGTTGAGGCATCATCTTGTTTTATGTTGTATAACCCATAGACATTGATCACATTTCTGTTCACAGCCGTTCAGCTTCATCTTCTCTTACAGGTAACCTAAAGGCACACTGATATTGGATTCTCTGTCCCATTTAAAAGAGAAGATGAATGGTCCAACAAAAGTTAGGCAAGAAGGGCAGATGATCAGGGCATGATGGATGCATGGTTTGATGGACAGAGAAGCAAATAACAAGAATGAATGCTGTTTCCCAGAATACAATGAGAACAAACAAATTTAAAGAGAATTCTTTAAGCTAATATTCTCACATGGATTTGTTTGGCTGCTGTCTTTCTTCGACTGGCAGGTTGCCCAGAGATAATAAACAGCAGCAAACTCCAGCAGGGACACTGAAGTAAATTGTCCCTGTACTATTTTGTTGCGTTTCAAGACCATTTTTAGTCAGCAATCTTTTAAGCTGCTCTTTTAGCTGTAAACTTGATCTGCACAAAACAAGAAGAAAATGTTCATTATACAGTAGCTGGGACTTCCTTTATTGTTCCATGCCTTTGAAATGAGGTCTGGGAGGATTTGAAATGTCAATACAGTATACTGTAATTGGATGTAGCCTAAGGCACTCAAGCCATTTCCATTTCGTCAATTGTTTTCAAACTTTATTTCCTGTGTACTTTGTTTCTCTTTCTGATTTTCAAGTGTTGACGATGGATGACCTTCTTCAGTCTATAGTTTACCTTGTTACAAGTGTGTGAAAATAGATGTTTGACTCATGTCTACATAAGTAAGTGTGTGGCAGAAAGTACCATGCATTAATAATGACTACTTTGCTCTGCAGTATTGAGAAATTATGCCATATCTAAAGGAATTACAATGTTAATTGTGACCTGAGTTCATAGAGAACATTCACAGTTTTACATTATCATTAAAACCGACTGCAACATATACTGAATAGTGTATGTTTCTTTTATGTTAAATAAAAATTAGTACCTACATCTTGCTTGTAATCATTACAGACTGTGGACAGAGTTTTTATTTTGTCAAGGAAATTTTGACAAGACATTATGTCTTTCTGATTAGTCATATCTTCCAATGTTGATATTTTCTTTTTATCACATTACAATTGTAACTGGGACCCTGTGTACATAATCTCGTTTTCATCACATGTACCACATGCAATGCAAATGACAATAAAGACTCTCTGACTCTGACTCTGACAATTAGGTTATTTAATAAAACTGTGACAGGGAACTCTACAAATATTTGTTTTGTTTTGTTTATCCCTCCAGTTATAGTCACTGAGAAGTTTTTAATTATGTTAAAAAATTACTCTGCTTGAAACACAGCAGTGAAGGCTACCCATGGGACAGATCTGGTTGGCAGGCTGTAGACTGACGAAGTCCTCTGGATGGGGAATTAAATGTTTCTCACTTAAAGAAACTGGTACATATCTCCTTTAGATTTATATACCAGCAAAAATACCAGATGTTTATTCTTCCTGTAAAGGTATGAAGGTGAAGATGCCAGAGTACAAGCCTAGTCCAACTGTAGTACGGCTTAGTTGGCTTGTTGCTTGACAAAAGTTATCAACTGGTCAGCATTCATTTGTATCTAAAGTTGAGGAAGTATAAAAAGTAGTACAGTAATAACAGCTGCTGAAGTAGTGATATTGAAGATTAAACAAGAGCAGAACCGTATCCTGATGCAGTAAAAGAGCTGTCATTTTAAGTACATTTCTAGCTCATGCTTAAATCTTTCTATTGCCCTAAAAAGTCAAGACACAATGCACATAAACCTTATTTTGCACCGTGGGCATTTTACATATGCATAACATAGAGATGATGCATATTTTCAATTTCCACAAATGTTAAACAAACAAATCATTCTTGCTATCAGGTTTTACACATATATGTTGAAACAAAAGTGGTCACATAAGAAGCTTTAATCTGTATGAATAGATGGTTGAATATCACATGAGGCCTCATTGTGCCAGCTCTTCCCACCACCATGTGTTTTTCTTCCTTGTACCAACAACATAATATTACTGGACATCTGACAGGCGTTTTGTAATTATTGTAGCAGACCCAAGATAGATCTCATCTTGTGTGATTGATCATAATGAAGATTTGATCAATGTTCTACAGTTATGACAGGTTCAAAATATGTTGGAAGCTCATCTAGACACCTGTCACTTCTCTTCTGATAAAAATGGTATTTGGTTCCAGAAACTCTTATTTCTGCTGCAGATTTTTTTGCAGCTTGAACAGTCTCCACTGTATGTGTGTGCAGGTGTGCAGTGTATGTGTGTATTTCTCCAATTCATCTCATATCCTGTGGTGAAGGACTCTATACAGTGACTAATGAGTCAGTGTGCAGCATTACTTAGAAGGATACTTCCACTGGCACCAGTAAAACTCTGCAGGACTCAGGTGTTCCATTGTTCTATAAGGCAGAGGTTTGCATCTTAACTGGTGTAGACGTTTTTGTATAAAATGTGGTTTTTCAAAATTGCTTATCTTTCCTTGTCAAAGTTGGATTTTGCTAAACCTAATTAGGATTTTTTTAAATCCAGTTTGAAATGTACACTTTCCTTGAGTGAATTGAACTGAGTGATAGCTTTAAGTACATGATTAGCTGGATTACAGTGTTTCTAGTTGAAACCTATTTTCACTTTGAAGAAAGTGAAATCATGTCAATCAAGTGTAATGGTGTTAATTTAGTTGATTTATTTTAAATAAATGGTAGTGTCTTTGACATACCAACTAAGTTAACGTGTCCATTGTCACTCTATGGCTTTATTTATTTATCCATCATAAAGATCACAGAAATATTGGGTAAACTGAAAAAGAAAGAATCCGTGAAATTACTATTCAATCTGAATGAGTAAATTAATTAAGGTAAAGAGGTCAGTATTAATATTGACCTCCTCATAATCCTTTAC